>JAFEMH010006383.1:0-125991 GCA_022495995.1 Adenophora triphylla var. japonica | reverse complement strand
GTTTATTCCCTAATATTAAAGTAAGTAGAGTAAATGCAAGATTTTTGTACTTTATGCCTTACAATTGATTTATTGAGTGTTCCATTAATTATTTGAGTGATTTGGAAGAGAGTATGAAACTCAAGGATGCAAGTTGAGGATAGAATTGGAATCTTCCCCAAATATTAATCTGAGTTATGGAAACTACATATGCCTTAATGGGAACAAGAAGAAGAAAATGAGGATGAAGAAGAAGTGGCATAAGAGTATTTCATGGTGGCCCAGATGTGTAGAAGATTTATTGTTATCATATGAAAATCATGTGGCGGGTATGATACGGCGAGGAGAAGATGTGCGAAATTTGAAATGTGTTTTTTTTTTTTTTTTTGGTTTCAACAAATGAGCTTGTTCTATAATAAAAATGTATCCTGAAAATTTCAAAAATGCAATGTAAATGGTACTCATCGTATTGCAGGGGGTCGATTCGGTGGTGCTTCTCACAGTAGAGTAGAAAGTCGGCCAGTTGGTCGACTTCTCTTCAAAGTAAATGTCGTCCACTTATGCATTGAAACTGATATTCCCGACAATCGGCCACATACAGCCCGAGGCAGAGCCATTGATTTTTCTTTTTCTTTTTTTTTTTTTTTTAAAAGTTGATTAAAGCTAGGATGAAAAAATAATGGTAAAATCAGTTTAAATGACTGTATAATTTTTAACTATGTACATATAAATGAAATAATTAGGGAGGGTTTTATGAAAAAAAACAAGGGGTTCGGCTTAAAAGGTGACAGGCTTTTGCCAGGAATAGCTCAGTAGGGTACTGGTTGGTAGTAAATGTCCATATAGTCCTAGGGTATGGGCTGCAAAATGTCTAGGAAGTCGGTCGGTACTCGACGACCTTTTGCACTTAATCGGTCAAGTAATGACCGACTTTATGCCCAGAATCGGTTGATCGACCGACTGTAAAATTTCATTTTTTTTTTAACTCGCATTAAAATGGAAAATATAATGATAGAGTAAAGAAACTTTCATTATTATTTGCTTGGATTGCCATTTCATCCATGATTCTTGCTTTTGATTTGAAGAAAATATGAAAATTTTTGTAATAAAAATTTTGAAGAGAGGGAGTAATGGTTGTAGAAGGAGGGGGGGGGGGCTGTAAATGCATAGGAGGGGGTGGTAAGTGTGGTAAATTAATGGAAGAAGAATGGTAGGTGAAATTTAATTGTAAAGGGGAAGATGAAAATAGGGGTAAAGAAGCAATTAATCTCAATGGCATTTTTGCAAGGTACAGTTGACGGGCCCAAACCCACAAAGAGAACCTGTTATAATCAATCAATGGGCCTAAGCCCTTCACATCGCTGTTAAACTTAAACCTAATGGCACGCCATAAACGCCACCGTATTAATACGTTAGTGCAACAGTGAATAGTTAAATTGGTCATTTGAGACGTATAGGGCTTCGGCAACAGAGGCGGAAGAACCGAAGTGGCGAATCTCAGACCCCAGCTGCCGCTCCCGACGTCGTCATGGTTCTCAAGTATGTCCGTTGTTTTTATTCTATCTCTACAACATTCTTATTTTTTTGTTTTTTACATTCATTCATTCAACTCAATATCTTTATTTTTCATGAGTAATTGACTGGTTTTGAAATGGTTAATTCATGTTAATTTGCATTAATTTATAGAAAATTCTATGTGCCCTTAAACCTAATCAGATCTCAAAAAAACAAAAAAAAAAAAAAAACAAAAAAAAAACAAGAGGAAATTGTGCTCAAGATGTTTGATATTAGTTTGAGCTTTATGTGTTTACTTTTTATTCAATTTGGGGATTTTTGAATAATTACGATGTTAGAAATATAGAAGATTGGTAAAAGTTTTGGTGCAAAAATTGCAACAAAACTCTAAAATGGTGCAATTTCAGCACCAAATATCATTCTCCTTCTCCCACCGCTTGCTTCAAATCTTGCACAAAATAAGAATATTCTCAGAATATTTCTTATTGTTTCATTTAATTAAAATGTTTTCCATTAATATTATATTATTTTGAAAATAATTTTATTTTTGTGTTATTTGTATTTATATTTTTATTCTTATTTGTATTTCATTTAATTAAAATACAAAAAGAAATTAAAAAAATTCAATAATACAAATAACAAATATTAATTTAAATAATAAATACTATTTTCGTCTCAAAATGAATGTACAAGATTTATTCAAAAATAATATTGTAAAAAAATGGTTACTCGGTTTGGAACTGACGAAATAGTTATTTTGAAAGGATGAAATATGAAAGTATCTGGTAAAAACGAAAAAAAAAACAAAAAACATATAGCTCATCACCAAGTTGTGCACCAAATTTGGAGCAAAACTTGGTGCTCTAGAATGGCGCAAGTTTTGAAGCATACATGGAAACATATATTGCGTCAAAGTGGAGCTTTGGTGTATCTGTTGGACTTGCTCTTATTAAGTGCTCTTTGGCCGGAAGCATTTTGGAAAGAGCGATGTTGTTCACACCCGTAAAAGTATTTACTATTTAGTACTCCCTCCGTCCCACGTGATTGCAAACTAACTTTTTGGGTGTGAGAATTAAGGAAAAGTGATGTAAGAAAGAGAAAAAGTTAAATGTTGTGAGTATGAAAAATTAAATAGGAGAGAGAATGAGTGGGAGGAATAGTGAGGAGAGAGAATGTTGTGAGTGTAAAAGTGAAGTAGGAGAGAAAATGAGTGGGTGGAATAATGAATATTCTTTGCCATTTTGGGAAGTTTGCATTTACGTGGGACGAACCAAAATAGAAATAAGTGTGCATTCACGTGGGACGGAGGGAGTATACATGTAACTGTGCTTCACATTGTTGTACTATTTAAAATTTCAAGCATACCTAGTATGCTAAATAATTTTACGTGTGAATAACAGCACTCTTTTGGAAATTAGAAGCATCAATTATCTAACTATGTTTGTTAAATACTCCTTCCGTCCCACATCATACCAATTTTCATTTTGGTCCGTTCCACTTCACTGCATACTACTCAAAATGGAAAGTTTTTATAAACCAATAAAATAACTATTCCCCCCTCATTCGCTCAACTACTTATCCTTAATTATTGTGCCCATCAAGTTGTTATCAAGTGAAGTGGGATGGAAGGTGTATATTTCATTGCTGGGTGCTCGTAGACCTAATGCAGATTATCCCCAATTGTTATTCTTTTATCATAATCCATTTTGTTATGGGCAAAAGGCATTTCACCATATTTTGCAGAACTCTTGCCTTGCCTTGGTATTAAATTGGTGTTTGTTGCGAATTATCAGACATCTCCGAAATTTGGGTGTGGTCGTGGTCCTTGAAGTAAAAAGTTGAAATAATAGTAGAAACAGCACGACTGGGAGTGGTCCTTGATTTTTGATTATTGATGTACAACCTTAACTTCTAGTGTTTTTTTTCCCAGAAGTGCTTTGGTCACATTAAGCAATAGCGTTTTGCTTTGGATAGTTAACTGTATAGTCTATTAGAGCATTCACTGTGGGAGCTTTTTTATAGCTCTCAATTTAATGAAAACGCTATCCAAAGCTTTTTTACCAATTGTGAAAACTTCTGAAGAGATCTTTACTGAAAAGTAGCTTTTGCTAACATCTACTATGGTACGATCTCTTCTGGTAACTTATTTTTTGGTCCCTATATATATATACCACATCATTGTCAAGGAAATAGCTAAAACCTCAAGCAACTTTTCACTATGGTAAAACTTCAACTTTTTATTGACTCACATATCACAAGCATGTGTGAGTCAATGGGTTGTATAGGGTAAAACTTCTCTGCATTTTTCTCTGATCAGAACCATGCTTTCAAACATTGTTTGCTCCTATGCAATATATGGTGACTCAAACTTTCTATGTGCTCGTGTGTATCAGTAAGAAATTCAAATATAACGTGATGCAGCAAACTCGTGTACACTTCTAGTTATATGGTATGAACACAGTATATGACTGTATATACTCAGTTTTGCTGTATCATCCAATAGCTAAATGCCCGGTGAAACTTCTAGAGCTTCTTAAGTTTGTCTACCATAATTCACTTGCACTTTGTCAGTATTCTCAAGTACTCCAAGATCCGTTCCTAAAGATAGTGTCGTGCCAACCAATTGAAGCATACAGATGGAACAAGAATTATCTTACCAATGATTATCAGTAAACTCTTTTCACTGTTATGCAGACTTTCATGCTAGCTATAAGTGCTTCCGTTCATCAAAAGGATCTTGTTCAGTATTCCTGTGATCTATACTATACCGGGCATTTGACATTTCTGGCCATTCTTATTAGCTTTAGATTGTGCCTTGTTTTATGAGCTTTTGGACAAACTAACCAGATAATAATTGATAACATCACTCTTACTGATGTTGCCTCCTTTTTTTTGTGAACCTTAAAATTAGGTCGCGTATATTCCAGAAGGACTAGAAGCGATCATCTTCACAGCTGATGGTGACATGCGACAGGCACTGAATAACTTGCAAGCCACATTTACTGGATTTCGCTTTGTTAACCAAGAAAATGTTTTCAAGGTTACAAGCTGTGCACATCCGTTTTTCTTTTCTTCACTATATTTTATTAGAGTTTACTTACTAATTTGGTTTATTTTCAGGTATGTGATCAGCCACATTCTTTGCATGTGAAGAACATGGTGCGCCACGTCCTCGAGGGGAACTTTGATGAGGCTTGTTCTGGTCTAAACCAGCTCTATGATCTGGGCTACTCCCCAACTGACATAATCACTACTCTTTTCCGAATTATCAAGAACTATGATATGGCAGAGTATCTGAAATTGGAATTCATGAAGGTACATTTATATTCTTCCTAAGCCTTTTAACCAGGACCATTTAATAAACTTAATAGCTTGGGCTTTGCTTACTTAAATCTCATCTCGACATGAGTCATGTCAAGCTGGACAGTGATTTAGTTTTGAAGTTCAAACGAGCTCAGCCTTGCTCGGATCAGAAAAGCTTGATAATTAAAAACCTTTTTTGTTCTCGCACCATCTTAAATGAGTATTCAATTTCAGCTTTCACAAAATTTAGAAGCTGAATTTAATCTATTTCAATAGCATTTATACACAAATTCCCTTAATATGCTAATTATATGATTGCAAGTGCACATTGGGGGAAATTTTAGTTGGCAAGAATTATTATTTTATTTTTCCTTCCGTTCCATAAAGATGTTCCCATTTGCCATTTTTGTTTGTCTCAAAAAGATAGTCCCATTTTCAAAATAGTATGGTAAAATCATTAAACTTCCAACATTGCCATCCAAGGAAGAAGAGGGAGAGGGGAGAGAGGAGAGGATGAGAGACAACCAAGGAAGAAGAGGGAGTAACGGAGTGATAAGTAAACCTCAAAGGTCAGTGACATGATAGGTTGTTAAAATGTTTGAATATTCAAATGGGACCACTATTATGGATCGGAGGGAGTATTATTGTTTTTTACAAGAAAATTTTAAGAAAAAACATTCATTCGAGGGAGTACGTTTCATATGATGTACACCTTTTGTCTTAGGCTCAAGTAACGTTGGGTCGCTGCTTGGATGATTGAGCTCGACTCAAGCTCGTTTTAAAATTAAAGAGCCATGCTCAAACACTCTCTATTCGATTTGGCTTGGCTTGGCTAGGCTAGGCTCATATATGACCCAATTTATTACTTGTTCACTTCTTACAGACTTTCCGTGCATTTCCTCATCTTGTTCCATTCCTAATTTTTTGACAGGAAACTGGATTTGCCCACATGAGAATATGCGATGGAGTTGGTTCATATCTTCAGCTATGTGGTCTACTAGCTAAGCTTGCCTTGGTTCGAGAAACTGCCAAAGCTGCATAAAGCTTGCCTTGGTGAATCAACAAAGTTTTTGAGATTTTCACACATGCGTACGACGAAGATTCTTAGTTTGTTGGCTGGTCCATCTTGCATTTGGGAACCCACTACCTTTTCGAGTGTGCTTAATTTTCAAATCTCCATCTTGTCCAAGTTCGGTAAACTAACCTGTGAAAATCTCAAAAACTTTGACAAGATGGAGATCCGAAAATTAAGCACCCTCGAAAAGGTAGTGGGTTCCCAAATGCAAGATGGACCAGCCAACAAACTAAGAATCTTAGTCGTACGCATGTGTGAAAATCTCAAAAACTTTGTTGATTCACCAACATTTCAAAATCTTGATGATGTTGAATATCTGTTTGTAAATCAATGGAAGCAGTATTTGACTTGGAGGGTCTAGGGGAAAATGCACCTTTCATATTTGATAAGTTGACAAACATAAGATTAATTTATATGGATCGGTTAACGCATGTACGGAGGATGCCTCCCGAAAATATACAAGGCTTCCGAAACCTTAGAACTTTCGAAGCAATTTCCTGCCGCAAGTTGAGATATTTACTTACAGAATCAATGGCCAAAATGCTTGTAAATCTGCAAGTTCTAAAGGTTGATTAGGAGAGTTTCTGGTCTATGTAGAATTATTTTATTGTGATTAAAGAATGTTTATTTGATTCAGAAAAGAAAAAAAATACACTGATATAAATGTGGGTATAAAAGTTGTTATTCACAGTGTTTATATGAGTAATTTGTTTTAGACTACTGGCAAACTATTCTTAAAAAACAATCTAGTAGTATATTTTACTCCTGTCTATAAATGAATGTCCAACTTTCATTTTAATGGATATTTTGAAAATATGTATTTTTTATATTTTTAATAGCTAAAATGCAAATGAATTAAAAAAAAAATACCTTTAGTTTTATAATAATAAAATTAATGCAATTTTTCTTTTGGTAAAAAAGCGTTTAAAAACATTTTTTTTTACAAAACTGAGACATTCTTGAACAAAAATTTCATTTAACTTTGGACATTAGGGTGAGAGTAAGGCTCTGTTTGTTTCGCGGAAAATGATTTTTCGTAAAATATTTTTCGAAAAATGAAAATGTTATTCGAAAAATGACAAAAACACGTTTTCAGCTGTTTGTTAAGGAAATGTTTTCATGTGTTTAATAAATTAAAGAAAAATATTTTTAGATAAAAACACAATTTGAGATAAGGCTCCATTTGTTTCGCCGTAAAACATTTTTCGGAAAACGTTTTCCGTAAAATAACTCGTTTTACGCCGTTTGGTTAGCCCCCGGAAAATGTTTTCCGAAAAATAACTCATTTTTCGCTGTTTAGTTGTCCTAAGTAAACGTTTTCCGGAAAACATTTTACACCCTTTCTAAGTAAAACGACTTACTGACCTTGTCCTAAGTAAAACATTTTTCGAAAAATGGTGGCCTTAATATACAACTCATATTACGCCCGATACAATATAATAATAATAATTAAAAAAATTTAATCGCCCCCACCCACCCCCCCAATTTTTTTTTTCTATAAACCGCCCCACCCACCCTCTACCTACCCAACCCCACCCCCAATTTTTTTTGTAACCGCCCCGCCCCACTCGCCTACCCAACCCCTGCCCACCCCCGCCCCAAAAAAAAAAAAAAATTTTTTTGGTTAGCCCCACCCACCCCCTGCCTACCCCACCCCCTCCCCCCAAAAAAAATATTTTTAACTGCTGCCCACCCACGCCACTGCCTACCCCACCCCCACAATTTTTTTTTTTTTTTTTTTGTAACCGCCCCACCCTGCTACCCTACCCCTCACCCAAAAAAAAATTTAATAAAATTTTTTTTTTTTTTGGGTGGGGGGTAGGCGAGGGTGGGTGAAACATTCTAAAAAATAATTTTTTTTTTTTGGGAGGTGTGGGTGGAGGTGGATGGGGAGGGTGAGATAGGCGAGGGGTGGGTGAGGCGAGCGGTTACAAAAAAAAAAAAAAATGGGGGGGGGGTGGGGTGGGGGTGGTGGGGTAGGTAGGGGTGGGTGGGTGGTGGGGTGGTTACAAAAAATGATTAAAAAATTTTTTTTTAATAAAACATTTTACGCTCTTTCGAAAAATATTTTTCTTACCAAACACCCGAAAACATTTTACACCCTTTCTCCGTAAAACATTTTACGCCTTACCTCCGTAAAACATTTTACAGCAAAACATTTTACAGGAAAACATTTTTCGAAAAACGTTTTCCGAAAAATGTTTTACGTCGAAACAAACGGAGCCTGAGATAAGTTGAAAGAGATAACATGGGTGGTAGGGTAGGTGGGGATTAATAGGGGTGAGGTGGGTGGGTGTGGGATAGGGTAGGGTGGTGGGGGAAATGTAAAGGGTAAGATGATGGTAGGCTAAGCTAGTGATAGGGTAGGATGTGGGGTGGGGTATGGTGGGTAGCCGAGAGTATGAGGGGGGTAGGGTGGGTAGCCAGACCTGATTTTGAGGGTGTGCGAGGAGCCCAATTGCACATGACCCATAATTTTATGGGGCCTCATATTTTCCTCCATTCCTTAAATCTAGCCCAAAGATGCTAATACTAGTGATATGTATTGTATATATATATATATATATATATATATATATATATATATATATATATATATATATATATATATATATATATATATATATATATATATATATATATATATATACTCCTCCGTTCCATTGATAGCTTTACCTTTTGTCAAAACGGGTGTCCCGTTAAAAGCTTCACCTTTCCTAAAATGACAAAGAATCGCTACTATTCCACCCACTAATTCTCTCTCATACTTTACTTTTATACTCACAACACCAATCAATTTTACTATTCTCTTCACTCATTCTCTCTCCTATTTTACTTTTATACTCACAACACTTTCTCCACTAACATTTTTTCTTAATTTGCGTGTCATGCTCAAAAGGGCGAACCTATCAATGAGACGGAGGGAGTATACATTAAGGGCCATACATTCAATTTAGCACAGGATCCCTATAATTATTGAGATCTGTGGGTAGCCTTAAAAAATACTCCCTCCGTCCCTAAAAGATTGTCCTATTGTACATTTTGCAATTATTAAGGAAGAGCTTCACCTTCTTGTACCTCAGTAGATTTGCACTAACATTCATGCCTAAGTTTAGAAATGGGACATACTTTTTGGGACAAGTCAAAATGGCAAATGAGACAATCTTTCAGGGACGGAGGGAGTAATTTTAATATGAATAAAAAAAATTGCTTGGGGGTGAGGGAGTTGTTAAAATATAATTTTTAAATGATTAAAAAATATTTTTTGACCTTGAGATGGCGATAGTGGGAGTGGAGAGTTGTTAAAAATAAATTAAAATGATTAATTTTATTTTGACCCGAGGGGGTGGGGGTGGTGGTGGTGGTGGGGGGGGGGGGAGAATTGTAAAAAAATAAGTTTTTTTTATGAAGGAATGGGGTAGGGGTTTAGGATGTGGGGGTGTATGAAAAGTTTGGCGTGTGTGTGTGTGAGATTGTTACCATTTTTCGAAAAATATTTTACTTAGAAAAAATTCGTAAATCATTTTACTTATAAAAGTGGGAAAAATATTTTCTCAATTTTCCGGTGATTTTCAAACACAGAAATATGAAAAAAACGTTTTTCAAAAAATATTTTCCCCAAAACAATCGGAGCCTGAGGGGGCGTTTGGTTCAGTGGAAAAAAAGTGAAGGAATGGAATTGTCAATGGAATTGAATTCCTTAAGGAATTGGAATGGAAAAAAACTGGTCAACCCCCTCCGTTTGGTTGACACGGAATGGAATGAAATTGTCATTCAATTCCTTGGCAAATCATGTTTGATTTGAAAATATAAATTATAGGAATGGAATGAAAGCATATAAAATGACCAATTTACCCTTTTTTTTAAAAAAAAATTTTTTTTGGGGGGTAGGTAGGGGTATGCAAAATGAGTAAATTTTTTTTTTTCGTGGGGGTGGGGGGGGAGGGTAGGCGAAAAAAAAAAAAAAAAAATTTCGTGGGGGTGGGGGTGAGGGGAGGGTGGAGGGTAGGCGAGAAAAAAAAATAAAAAAATTTTGTGGGGGTGGGGGGGGGTGGGGGGTGGGGGTAGGGTGGGGGGAGGGTAGGCAGAAAAAAAAATAATTTTTTTTTTTGGGGGGGTGGGGGGTAGGGTCGGGGGAGGGTAGGCAGAAAAAAAATTAAAAAAAAAATTTCGTTGGGTGGGGGGGTGGGGGTGGGGCATAGGGGCTGGGTGGGACTGGGTAGGGGGTAGGGGTGGGTAGGATTTGGGGATATTTTGGTCAAATTTTTTTTTTTTTTTCCATTGCCTGATGGAATTGAACTTTCCATCAATTTTGTTAAGGAAAGTTGAATTCCTTCATTTGAAGGAATTCAACTTTCCTTCGGATTTTTTTTTTTAAAAGATTGAACCAAACAGAGGAAAGGAATGAAAAAGAGGGAGTTTTCCATTCTTTTTCCCCACTTTCCTTCCAACCAAACGCCCTGAGAGTAAGTAAATGAAATCGCAAGGTATAGTTGACGGGCCCAAAGACAACCTTTTATAATCAATGGGCCTAAGCCCTTCACATCGCCGTTAAACCTAATGGCACGCCATAAACGCCACCGTATTAATACCTTACTGTGCAACAATGAATAGTTAAATTGGCCATTTGAGACGTTTAGGGCTTCGGCAACACCAGAGGCGGAAAGAACCGGAGCGGCGAATCTCAGACCCCAGCTGCCGCTCCCGACGTCGTCATGGTTCTCAAGTACGTCCGTTGTTTTTATTCTATTTCTACACCATTCTTATTTTTTGTTTTTTACATTCATTCAACTCAATATCTTTATTTTTCATGAGTAATTGACTGGTTTTGAAATGGTCAATTCATGTTAATTTGCATTCATTTATAGAAAATTCTATGTGCCCTTAAACCTAATCGGATCTCAAAAAAAAAAAGAAAAAAAAGGGAAATTGTGCTCAAGATGTTTGATATTAGTTTGAGCTTTATGTGTTTACTTTTTATTCAATTTGGGGATTTTGAATAATTACGATGTTAGAAATATAAAAGATTAGTAAAAGTTTTGGTTCAAAAATTGCGCCAAAACTCTAAAATGGTGCAATTTCAGCACCAAATATCATTCTCTCCCACCGCTTGCTTCAAATCTTGCACACCCAATAAGAATATTCTCAGAATATTCCTTATTATTTCATTTAATTAAAATGTTTTCCATTAATCGTATATTATTTTGAAAATAAATTTATTTTTGTGTTGTTTGTATTTTATATTTGTATTTCATTTAATTAAATACAAAAACAAATAAAAAAATTCAATAATACTAATAACAAATATTAATTTAAATAATAAATACTATTTTCATCTCAAAATGAATGTACAAGATTTATTCAAAAATAATATTGTAAAAAAATGGTTACTCGGTTTGGAACTGATGAAGTAGTTATTTTGAAAGGATGAAATATGAAAGTATATGGTAAAAAGGAAAAAAAAAACATATAGCTCATCACCAAGTCGGCCACCAAATTTGGAGCAAAACATGGTGTGCTCTAGAATGGCGCAAGGTTTGAAGCATACGTTGGAGACATATATTGCGTCAAAGTGGAGCTCTGGTGTATCCGTTGGACTTGCTCTTATTAAGTGCTCTTTGGCCGGAAGCATTTTGGAAAGAGCGTTGTTGTTCACAGTCACACCCGTAAAATTATTTACTAATTAGTATACATGTAACTATGATTCACATTGTTGTACTATTTAAAATTTCAATTACGTGTGTGAATAACAGCACTCTTTTGGAAATTAGAAACATCAATTATCTAACTATGCTTGTTAAATACTTCTTCTGTCCCACATCATACCAATTTCCATTTTGGTCCGTTCCACTTCACTTGATACTACTCAAAATTGAAAGTTTTTATAAACCAATAAAATAACTATTCCCCCCTCATTCGCTCTCCTACTTATCATTAATTATTGTGCCCACCAAGTTGTTATCAAGTGAAGTAGGACGGAAGGAGTATATTTCATTGCTGGGTGCTTGTAGACCTAATGCAGATTATCCCCAATTGTTATTCTTTTATCATAATCCATTTTGTTATGGGCAAAAGGCATTTCGCCATATTTTGCAGAACTCTTGCCTTGCCTTGGTATTAAATTGGTGTTTGTTGCGAATTATCAGACATCTCCGAAATTTGGGTGTGGGCGTGGTTCTTGAAGTAAAAAGTTGAAATAATAGTAGAAACAGCACGACTGGGAGTGGTCCTTGATTTTTGATTATTGATGTACAACCTTAACTTCTAGTGTTTTTTTTTTCCCAGAAGTGCTTTGGTCACATTAAGCAATAGCGTTTAGTTTGGGATAGTTTACTGTATAGTCTATTAGAGCATTCACTATGGGAGCTTTTTTATAGCTCTCTATTTAATGAAAACGCTATCCAAAGCTTTTTTACCAATTGTGAAAACTTCTGAAGAGATCTTTACTGAAAAGTAGCTCTTGCTAACATCTACAATGGTACGATCTCTTCTGGTAACTTATTTTTTGGTCCCTATATACCACATCATTGTCAAGGAAATAGCTAAAACCTCAAGCATTTTTTCACTATGGTAAAACTTCAACTTTTTATTGACTCCAACATATCACAAGCATGTGTGAGTCAATGGGTTGTATAGGGAATTGGTGAACATTAATGAAAAAAAAAAGTAGCTCTTAATAGAAAGAGCTGCTAATTAGTAGAGTTTTTTAGAAATTTCTACAATCGTAAAAAACTTTACATAGTTTTTTCATTAAAACGAAATGCTATGAAAAAACTTCTATTGATGATGTTCTTATTTTAGTGATTTTTTCATTGATGTTCACCAATTTTCTATGCAAGCCATTGACTCGCTCATTCTTGTTATATGTGGGGCATATTGAGAAAGGAACTTGTCATCGCGGGTGAATTCTTGAAACAAAACTCACATCCTCACCACTTTTTGTGAACTGTATAGGTGTAGTATACTGTGCTCTGTAAAAGTTGAAAAATCAATGTGAATTATGCCCCCCCCCCCCCAGCAAACTCACATCCTCACCACTTTTTATTATAGTTGCTGCGTTTTGTCATCTTCTGTTGCTTTAATTTCAAAGGGATTAGTTGTGGCTTTCTATGTTGAATTGTGCTTCTCTCTAATGTACATGTTATTACGGTCATCGTACATAATATGCTTCTGTCATCATAACTGTGGGACTGCACCTTATCAATCCAACGTCTTTAAAATACTAAAGTACTTTAATTTTTGTGATCGCAGGACTGAACTTTGTCGCTTTAGTGGCCAGAAGATTTACCCTGGCAAAGGTATCAGATTTATCCGGTCAGACTCTCAGGTAAGCTTTTAGTGGTTGATTTGGATGTCTTGACTATATTTTCTTTCATCTTGTCTGAACATTTTCTCTTGTTTTTCATTGAAAGGTCTTCCTCTTTGCCAACTCAAAATGCAAGAGGTACTTCCACGGCCGCCTGAAGCCATCAAAGCTTACCTGGACTGCTATGTACAGAAAGCAACACAAGAAGGTACATTACCTCTCCGATTATAATAATAACATATACTCCCTCCGTCCCATTTGACATTGCAAAAAAAAAAAAAAACACCGTACACGCAGATTAAGGAGTACTCTGTCCGTCCCATTACAAAAGACAATCCCAAAAAGGAAAGTTTTTAATATTTGTTTATGCATGAGACCCACTTGTCATACTCATATTATCTATCCACTTACTATTTCCTACCCAACTTTCTCTCTCTTACCTCAGTTTTCATACTCACAACACTTACTCTACTATACCTGCTCCTTAATTTTTTGGGTAGGGAGTATATATATACTCCCTCCATCCCGGCTAGGGATGACCAAATCCGGTCCGGTTCCGGTTCCGGGCCTTGAACCGCCGGTTCCGGTTCGGCGAGGAGGTGAACCTTAACCGGCCCGCTTTTCTCACGGTTCCGGTTATCCGGTTCCGGTTTTCTCACGGTTTTGGTCCGGTTCCGGGCTTTTCCGGTCCGGTTCCGGGCCGGTTCTATTGAAAAACAACAAATTTTCGTCCGGTTCGGGCTTTTTCAGTCCGGTTCACCATTTTGGTGAACCTTAACCGGCCCGCCTCCAAACCGGTTCCGGTTACCCCGGTTCCGGTTTTCTCCCCGGTTCATGGCGGTTCCGGGCTTTTCCGGGCCGGTTCCGGTCCGGTTTTCCGGTTCCGGTCCGGTTTGCCCGGCTAAAGCTTCACCGTTTTGGTGAATTTTGGTGAGGCACAAGAATTAAGAAAAAGGGTGAGTAGGAAAGGGGTTGTGAGTAGATAAAAGTGAATGAGATTGACAACTGAGACCCACAATTTAAATATGTGAGGGGAAAAAGTGAGTGAGATTGAGAAGTGAAGCCACAATTTAAGTGTGAGAGGAAAAAGTGAGTGGCGTTGACATGTGGGGCTCACTTTTTTTTTTATTACCATTTTTGGAAATATGAAGCTTGTAATGTGACGTTATTACGGGTAAAAGGTGAAACTTTATATATATATATTATTACTTGGATCTATCTATATATTATTACTTGATCTGGCATTAGTTGAGGGTTGGTTTGTCATGATGGCCTATGTTTCTTGCCCATAGGATATTGCTGCTGAAGCTGTGAAGAAGAGGCGCAGGGCCACCAAGAAGCCTTATTCAAGGTCCATTGTGGGTGCTACTTTGGAGGTTATCCAAAAGAAAAGAACTGAGAAACCAGAGGTCAGAGATGCCGCCCGCGAAGCTGCTCTTCGGTAATAAATCTTCACATTACTCCCTTCGTCCCATTATTAACTTCATGCCTGACTTTTTGGTCAACTTGATTGAACTTTGATCAAAGATTGATGAAAATCTAACAATCTTCATGATATTCTAAAAATTGCAATTGATATTTTATAGAAGGATAGTATCGCTAACAATTTTAGAATTTCATGAAAGTGATTAGGTTTTAGTATCTTTTTGGTGGGACAGACTGGTGGAATATTTGCATTGTTGGTTTTCATATGCCTGTTCTTCATGATTTAAATTTTTGATATTGTCAGTGAAATCAAGGAGAGAATTAAGAAGACCAAGGATGAAAAGAAGGCAAAGAAAGCAGAGGTGTCTGCCAAGCAGAAATCAAGCAAGGCCAATTTTGCCAAAGGTGCCGCCCCCAAGGGTGCCAAGCTCGGCGGTGGAGGTGGAAAAAGATGATTTTGTCCTTTTACACCTCTCTTTACCTAGTTTTTTTTATTTGGGAGTTTGGATTTAGCAAATGGTTAAGTTGCTCCTTTGGTGACCATAAGGTCACGGGTTCGAACCTTGGCGAACAGCCTTTTGACAATTGTCAGGGGGAAGGCTCTAGCAAATGGTTCCCTCTCCCAACCGCATAGGCGGGAGCCGGCTGCAACTGCATCGGGGTTTGCCCTTTTTTTTTTTTTGGGAGTTTGGATTTGATATTGAAAATTTTGTTTTATTTAAAGTTTTCTATGAACTTGATGGCTATAATTGATGAAGGTCTATGTTTTAAGCAATTTTTTTGTCTTAAATAGTAGGCTAATTGAAACTAATGTTATGAAATGGCTGAGGTCTATGTTTTAAGCAATTTTTTGTCTTAAATAGTAGGCTAATTGAAACTAATGTTATGAAATGGCTGAGTTATGTAGAAATTTGTCCATGGAACATCTCAACAACAAAAATTTATTTTTCAAATTGACTGACTTGTCAATAAAGAGGCGAGAAAATCAAAATAATGTGGGTTCGGCTCAACAACAAAAATTTATTTTTTTCAAAATAATGTGGTTTGGCTGACTCGTCAATAAAGAGGCGAGAAAACCAAAATAGTGTGGGTTCGGCTCAACAACAAAAATTTATTTTTTTCAAAATAATGTGGGTTCGGCTGACTCGTCAATAAAGAGGCGAGAAAACTAACTTGTAAGTGAAAATTTGAGAAAATTATAAATGAAGAAGAGGTTAGAAATGGAAAATTGATATTTCAACGAAAAATAAAATAAAATAAAATTATGCTGGTGAACTATCTAATTCTTATCTTACCTACCTTTTCTTTTCCAATGATAAGCATTAGGAGATAAAAATATAAAAATTGAATGCTCCTTTCATTTCAAAACAAATGATCATTTAAAAAATATAATGGTCATTTTAAAAATGTTAATTTTTAATAGAAAAAATCATTAATATTTTTACTTTTTGCTTTCAAATTTATAATGAATTATGAAACAAAAATTGAAAAAAACAATTCTTTAAAGGTAAAATATTTAAAAATCATTTATTTTAATAAAAAAAAAAGTATTCAATTTGAGATATTAATTTGCAGATGATCAACCAAAGTAGAACGAAAACACCTGGAGCTGACTTTAGGGTGCCAAATTGCAAAATTCGCAAGAAGCCGCGTTGAACTGATCTTTGGTTTGTCTTTGTGTTCCTACCGACTAAGATTTTGCCATGTGTCATCATCAACTAATCCAGTTTTGTATTTCTTACATTCCTAATTTTTTTTTATTTTTTTTTGTATACAAAAAGATATACTTTCGCTGTATCAATAGAGTTGTTTAACTACTCCCTTCTCATTTAATTTAATTTAAAGTTTTTATTTTTCTTTTTAGCTTATTTCATTTTAAGGTTTTTTTTTTTAATGAATAATTAGACCCACTATAAAAACCCACTTTCTATTCCATATCAATTTTTTCTTCTACTTTATTTTTCACACTCACGATATTTTATTTTCTTAGTAACCGTGTACTCCCTCCGTCCCACATGAATGACACAAATTTTCATTTTGAGTGTCTCATTTAAAAAGGTGCACACTCATAATGAAAACCTTTAGATGCCACAAATCACCCCTATGGGATATAATAACACAAGTTCTTCACTTTGCTTTTTAATCGAACTTGAGACCTCCACTATTTAAAGACCTTTTAACACAATCACACACTCAGATACCACTCGATCAAGACGTATTTTGTGGAGTACTTTTTTTAAATGATCAATAAGACATCGGACCTCAAATGTAATCTCACCATACCCTAAAATAAAAAGCCCACTTTCTCTGATGCCACTCTGTCAAGATTTAAACCCAATGCATAATATAGTATATTTAAAATTTTATAGACACTCCTTGCACTCTTATAACTGACTTATAAGACTACTTCATCTTTTATAAGTAACTTATAAGACTTATTTGTCTCTTATAACTGACTTATAAGACAATTTTTACAACAAAAAAATTTAAAATTTTCAATAATAATAATAACGAATTAATCTCATAATTTACACATTAAGACTCTTATAGCTGAATTATAAGATCAATTTGTCTCTTATAACTAATTCGTCTCTTATAATTGTCTTACAACGGACTTATAAGACTACTTCATCTTTTATAATTCAGTTATGAGAAAATTTTTTCAAAATAAAAAAATCAAAATTTCAATAATAACGAATTGCTATTATAATTTACACATTACAACTTTTATAAGTAACTTATAAGACTTGTCTCTAATAATTTACTTATAAGATACCTTTTTCAACAAAAAAAAATCAAAATTTTTAATAATAACAACAAATAAATCTCATAATTTACACATTAAAACTCTTATATTTGAATACATTACAACTCTTATAGCTGAATTTATAAGATCAACTTGATTTTCTTAATTTTTTCTCAAATTTCAAGAGCAGCCACTTAAACGGAGGGAGTAACATCGAAGGATCAATATCCTTAAAAATGTATATGAGCAAAAGTAAAGATGATAATAATTATTATTACATCCTTTATAAAATAAAAATATTTTATTATTTTTATATTAATGAGATACACATGCCATATTCACAACAATAATTCAATTATTATACGTAAACATTGATTTATATAGAAAAAGATGTTGTTGGAAATCTTAAACAAAGAGAAAGAGAAATAATGCTAGTTTTCAACCAATTATATTAATGCTAGTAGTATTGAAATGCACCATTTGTGTGTATAATAGCAAGTGTTTGACTAAGTAGCCAAAGTTACAATCACTTTTATAATAATAAATGTAAGCTATAATATCGAAGAATATTGTACTCCCTTCGGCCTACTATAAACTATACATTTTTTTTTTATTGGCGACCCATTATAAACTACATCTTTTATAAAATAAAAATATTTTATTATTTTTATATTAATGAGATACGCATGCCATACTTACAACAATAATTCAATTATTATTTCCTACTCAACTTTCTCTCTTCCGACCTCACATTTTATATTCATAACACCTACTCCCTCCATCCCTAACTAACATACTCATTTTTTCATTTAGGGCGTCCCATAATAACATATCCCTTTCCTAAAATGATAAAGAATTTTTACTATTCACTCAACTCATTCTCTCTCCTATTTTACTTTTATGCTCACAACACCAATCAACTTTACTATTTCCTCCACTGATTCTCTCTTCTATTTTACTTTTATACTCACAACACTTTCTCCATTATCCACTTTTTTTAATTCTCGCATCGAACAGTAAATGGGTATGTTAGTTTGGGATGGAAGGAGTATTTCACTACACTTTTTCTTAGTTTTCGTGCAAACAATAACTAATAACTGAGAAGAAGGTTGTAGTGGTACGGAGTGAGTATATTTCAATGCATGAGTTTCAATAAAATTAATGCGCACAAGTTTACATAATATTTTTCTTATGAACCTTTTCTTTACCAAAAAATGATTTAATTTTCATAAATTGTTGTCATGAAAATGAAAATCCCAAACTGTTCTTGTAAATTTTCATTGTTAAACAAGTAATATTTTACTTGTACTAATGAAGAGTTAAGAGTTGTAATACACTACTCCCTTTGTCCATACCACGACAATCTAATTATTTAGTGCGCTACTTTGTTGGTAAAATAACCTTATGCTTATTATGTTATGAGAATGTCCCATAAGTTTTTAAATTTTTATAATGTCTCATAAATTTCTTTTCATATTATATTATTAAGTTGTATTATTCTGTAATAATAATGCATACAAGATAATACATAATACTGTATACTCATATAATACATCATTAATGATGACAGGTGGAGCTGACGAGTTTACGACGACGGTGACCGGATTCCGTCGGCGATGGTGACATGATGTAGTAGTATTGAGGATGATGTATCATAATTCCTAAATATCTATAGTATAAATTAGAGTGGTGTACTACAGTACTATGAATAGTGCCAAGCGACAAATTTTTCATTTTGCCCTCATACATTTGTCCCTTTCCCATTTTGTCCTTAAAAAAAAATTTTAAATTAAAAAAAAAAAACCACCCGTGTCCTTGAACACGGACATGTACTAGTTGTATATAAAATGCAGTATAATATTGTATAAAAACTTGTGAGATGTTTAATTTAATGAGAAATTCTAATGAAACTTACTTGTCCCAAAAAGACTTATAAGTAAAATTCCCTAATAAATACTTCCTCCGTCTCATATTATTTTATCCATTTTGCTATTTTGGGCGTTCTATTTTAAAGTTTCACTTTCTTAAAAAGGAAATTTTTTAATACTTCTTTATTCATGGGACCCACTTGACATACTCACAACACTTTTCAAATTTACTATTCTCTTTCCTACTCACTCACAACTTCTATTTTAATAACATTATTTTTTATTTTTCGTTCTCAATAGTAAATGAGTAAACTATTATGGATCGGAGGGAGTAGATATTTATTGTCCTACTGATTTCATCACAAAGGTGAACAGAAAGGTTGGGGATTTGTTAGGAAATCCCAGGTTAGACACCTTTACCGCGTACAATGTACATGCCACCTAACATAAAACAGCAACAAGCAAACTGAATATCTCCACTTGCCTTCTCCCTCTCCATTATCCGGCAGTTGAATTTCTCTAACCCCTTTCGAAATCAACCCCTCTTTCTCTCTCCTCTCTCTGTCTCTGTCTCTCTCTCTCCCTCTCTCTCTCCCTCTATACCTGTTCTTGCATCAACTTCAAGTCTCCCCCTCCTCCCTTCCAAGCCACTTCTACCCCACCCCAAATAAATCCCACAAAAAATCAAAGATCAAACTGAAAAAAATAAACCAAATTCATCAAAATGAGGGGAAATGGAGATCCGGAGAGCCATGGAGCCATAAAGAACAGAGCAAGCAATTACCCATCAACCTATTACTCATCTGCTCACTATGCAGAAAGTTCTCATGAGACTCAACGGACTTCGTGGCTGGTTCCTATGATCGTTGTGGCTAATGTTGCTATGTTTGTTGTTATTATGATTGTTAATGACTGTCCGAAGAACAATACTGGGTTTGAAGGTCGTTGTGTTGCTAGATTTCTTGGCAGACTTTCATTTGAGCCTCTCAAGGAGAATCCCCTTTTCGGCCCTTCTTCTTCCACGTAATTTCTTTTGTATTGAATACACATTTTTGACTAATTTTGCTATATTAGGGCTTTTTCTTGTTGATTTTGCGTTTTTTTTTTTGTTCTTAGACACTGTTAATTTCCGATTGATGTTTATGATTTGGGGTTAGTTTGGTTTGCTCTTGATTTTGTTAGTTTTTCCTGTTTGAGCTGAATAATTGTTAGGGAAAATTTGCTGCAGTAATCACTATATAACATGAGAAAACTCTAACCTATGTTGGAGATTCTGCAAACTTTTTGCTTTCATAAACTAATTCATGATTCCCTCTCACCCAGAAACCACCGATTTCTAGGCTCAAGTAGTTAATATTTGCTTGTATTTGTATATCCTGGTAAAATTTTTGAAGTTGTTTTAAGGATGAACTTTTTCCCAAAATGACACTTTTTCAAAAAGTATTTTCCAGAATGTCACACTTTTAAAAGTATTGACCAGAATAGCCTAGTTTTTAGAATTCGCGGTTGGCAATTGCGTTTTCAAAGTTGAATTCGCAGTTGCCAACCACGTTTTAAAAAAAAATAATAAAAAAAATTAGAAAAATTATAAACCCGCTGTTGCCAACTGCGAATTCATTAATGAAAACGCAGTTGACAACCGCGAATTCTAAAAACTAGGCTATTCTGGTCAATACTTTTAAAAGTGTGACGTTTTGGGAAATACTTTTTGAAACAGTGTCATTTTGGGAAAAAATTCGTTTAAGGATACATGGTATTGAAAAAATATCTTTATGTTCGCGATTCTGTCGAGGATACAATTGTTTCTAACTCATTCGACTTTTGCTTTTGTAGATTAGACAAGTTGGGAGGTCTTGAGTGGGACAAAATTGTGCATGGGGGTGAAGGATGGAGACTAATCTCTTGTATCTGGTTGCATGCGGGTGTTATCCATCTACTTGCAAACATGTTGAGCCTGGTATTCATTGCGATCCGCCTTGAACAACAATTTGGGTTTGGTATGTTCTCATCTTTCCAATATGTCCTTTTGATTATTATACTTGCATTCTTGCTCATATCAGTTTATTTATTTGAATTGTTATAATGATTTTTTTACTTATATTTTTGCTTTTAATATTTGAATGCAGTACGGGTTGGGGCCATCTACATATTGTCAGGACTTGGTGGGAGCATACTCTCTGCTCTTTTCATACAACGCAACATCTCTGTTGGTGCTTCTGGTGCCTTATTTGGGATTCTTGGAGCCATGCTATCAGAGCTTATCACTAACTGGACTATTTATGCCAATAAGGTGAATACACTATTCGACTTTGATTTTACTCCAACGTTACTCCCCCCCTCCCCCCCACAATTCCATTGCATATAAGGCTGTGAGTGAAGCTCCCTGGCTCGAGCTCCCTTATTCATTGCTCTACTGAAGTTGAGCTAAAGCACAATTTCAAGCTCAGTGAGATAAACGAGCCAGCTCGACTGGACTCAAATTTTTGGACATTCATTTTGGGACGGAGGGAGTATAAGATATGCCAAAACCATAGGTATTTTGTCAGTTGTAATACCAACGTGATTGAGTTGAGCTTGACTAGTTATGTAAATTAATCAAGCTTGAACCTAGTTGTTCAACTCGAGTCAAGTTAGAGTTTGACTTTAGCTTAATTGAAAGACTTGAACCTGCCTTACCCTCAGGCTAATGGATTGATTTTTCAAGGGGTTAATAAAGTAAGAAATACTCCCTCCGTCCCAGAATGTTAGTACACTTTTTCAGTGATTTATTTGATGAAAGATTTAGGAAAAGATAATTTTCCTAAGGCTAATGGATTGATTTTTCAAGGGGTTAATCAAGAACAAGTTTTAGAATTTCATTTGGATAATTATGTTTTTCCTAAATCTTTAGTCAAAATTCAATCAAGTTAATCACTAAAAAGTGGGACTATCTTTCTGGGACGGAGGGAGTATCATTTTGTATTATGTTACATTCATTTTGCGAAGCTGCAAGCTTGCGAGTTTACTGAATCTTAATCTCTTCCTGTTTATAGGCTGCAGCTCTTTTCACCCTTGTGATCATCATCGTGATCAACTTGGCTGTTGGAATTCTTCCTCACGTCGACAACTTTGCGCACATTGGAGGTTTCTTGTCTGGCTTTCTTCTTGGTTTTGTTCTGCTACTCCGTCCCCAGTTTGGATGGTACGAGAGGCGTAATCTCCCAGCTGATGTTCGTGTCAAGTCCAAGTACACCATCTACCAATACGCCTTTTTGGTGCCTTCCATCATTTTACTGATTGTTGGGTAAGCCTTTTTCTCACAACCTGGGCTTGCATTAGGGTAAAAACTATAATCACAAATCCATATCCAAGTCAAACATCTTTAAACGGTGTATATTCAGTGTGCTTACACTTTTCAACTAAATAAGCTTAAACAATACCTCTTTTGGGCATCCGGTATTTATATTTTATCTACGACTAATAGGGGATAGTAACTAGTCCTTGTTGGTGTTGTGAAATTGGTGCTCTCCCGTTGCAATCAAAATAAAGAAATCAACACACCCACACGTACAAGAAAGAAACAATCACACACAAGAACACAAGAGTTGTTTACCCGGTTCATTCACCAACTCGTGAACTACGTCCGGGGGCAATTGCCAAGCCAATATGTTATTAGTCTCTCTAATATGTTGCTACAATGAGTTCTAGGCCGGATTTATGTTTATATAGTAATACAAGGAACCCTAAATCTAATTTAAGAAGAGTTCTAATCAGAAAAGGAAAAAAAATCAAAGCTGCTGCAGAAAACCCGTCCGAAGCGCGGCCACCCTTACTCCAGTAGCGGTCGCCCTCAATTGATTCCGCCAGACCATGAAGCCTCGGCCCATGTGCGCGGTCGCGCAGCTCACCAGAAACGTCTGCTCCGTTTTGAACTCCTTTTCGACCTTACCGACTCCTCCGACTTAGGCCCCTTTTCTTCCTTGTAGTTTAGGACTCCAATCCCAACAATCTCCCACCGGAGACTAAACTAACAAACATAAAATCACCCATTAACTCCCACCACGGAGTAAAGACCTTCGAACACATTCCCCTCATCCATATTGGCTTGACACTACCGCACCTCTCCTCAAGTACTAAGGCGAGTTGAAACCAAGCGACGTTTCAACCTCCCCGTGTTAGATCGTTCTTGCCTCCCCAAATCAGCTTCTACCTTGATTTCTCCCCGCAAGTCTAACTTCGCCTTCTCCCTCCAGACCCACCTTCCTCGCAATGCCTCCCTTGAAACTTGGACACACCTTGTCTCTCGCATCGATTGTTCTTGGTCCAGAAACCGCTCTGTTAGGGCCCTGGACTTCCACACCACGTTGATCAACTTTGAGTCCTCCCCAACATACCGTTTCTTGATGTCTCCTTTCACACCAACAGCCGGTTCTTAAGCCTCTTGCTCCCACCGAACGAACATCGACATCAGGTAGAATACAACATCTTCCCCTTAACCCCACGAGCCAACACCTTAGCCCCTTTTGTGACTTCCCAAGACCCACCAGTGAAAGAAACACCGTATCCTTCACCGTCAAGTTGTCCCACGTAAATCACCCTCCTCCTCAAATCCGAACATACGCATCACGTCGTGTAGTTGTAAATGCCCCATTAGGTGCCTTCATCATTACATCCCCCTTACCTTTGATCTTCATGGCCGACCATCACCAAGATAGAGAACCCCAAAATCTCAGGTTTTGTAACGCCTCATTGATTCTGCATCCCCACTAGCATGACAAGAAGCTCCGTAATCCAACACCCAATCTTCACTGATCGCTCCTCCCCTAGGATTAATACATCACCACCATCATCCACCACGTTAGCACCACCACCTTTTCCTGACAAATATAACCTGATGTGCCCCAATTCACCACAATTGTAGCACTTGACCTTTTTCCCCAGGTCTCCCCTATTTCTCTCCACCCTAAGTGCAAATTTCATCTACTGACGATTCTCCCTTTTCTCCTTCCTTCGCAACTCCTCTCAGGACGAGATCTCTAACCTCCGTATACACCAATCTTTGTTTCTGACGTACTAATCGTTGTGACAAGAACCTCCCAACTATCGTGTAATGATTTTAGAAGAAAACAAGCTAGCACTTCATCGGAGAAAGTAATATCAACACTTTTCAATCGGTCCACCATACCTTTGAAATTGCCGATATGACTTGCCGCCGCCCGCCCTCTGACATCTTCGCATTCGCAAACCTCTTTATCAAATGCACCTTATTGATATTCGACGGCTTCTCATACATGTCCGACAGCGTTTGTAGCAACTCCACCGTTGTCTTGGCCTCCATAGTGTTTCGTGCAACGTCGTCGGTTAGGGCACTCCTTACCGCTCCTAACGCCTTCCGATCCAACGTCTCCCAATCTCCTTGTGACATGTCTTCGGGCTTCTCCTTCAAGGGCTTATGAAGATCCTTACAATAAAGGTAGTCTTCAATCCTTGTCTTCCAAAACGTGAAATTCACACCGTTGAATTTCTCGATATGGTTCTTCATCTTGACTGCTTCACCAAAATCCCCAAGAACGCGATTCAAGATTAATCAACTAATGAAAAGATTTTGAATCCTCCGAACCAAAGCTCTGATACCAGTTGTTGTGAAATTGGTGCTCTCCCGTTGCAATCAAAATAAAGAAATCAACACACCCACACGTACAAGAAAGAAACAATCACACACAAGAACACAAGAGTTGTTTACCCGGTTCATTCACCAACTCGTGAACTACGTCCGGGGGCAATTGCCAAGCCAATATGTTATTAGTCTCTCTAATATGTTGCTACAATGAGTTCTAGGCCGGATTTATGTTTATATAGTAATACAAGGAACCCTAAATCTAATTTAAGAAGAGTTCTAATCAGAAAAGGAAACAAAATCAAAGCTGCTGCAGAAAACCCGTCCGAAGCGCGGCCGCCCTTACTCCAGCGCGGTCGCCCTCAATTGATTCCGCCAGACCATGAAGCCTCGGCCCATGTGCGCGGTCGCGCAGCTCACCAGCGCGGTCGCGCAGCTCACCAGAAACGTCTGCTCCGTTTTGAACTCCTTTTCGACCTTACCGACTCCTCCGACTTAGGCCCCTTTTCTTCCTTGTAGTTTAGGACTCCAATCCCAACAGTTGGTCACTTTCAGATATTGGTATTTGAGTTAGAAATTGGGACATGTAATGGAAGCCATACCTTGTTAAGACTTATATGCATGGAAATAGTTCATACTCCCTTCGTCAAATGAATGTCCATTTTTGTTCTTGATCAAGACCAAAAATAGACATTTATTTTGGGACGGAGGTAGTAGTATTTGATAGTAATTTAAGGATACACTACTTAATCAAGCAGGGTAAAAATTCTCCCCCCCCCCCCCCCCCCACCCACCAATTTTTTAGATATGGATACACTTTCAAACAATGGTGGATCCAAGAGTTATTCAAAGTGGGTGCACAAATTACTTGACTAATGGGTGAACTCTACGTATTTATATTTTTCCTATTACATGTGAAAGTTATAAAGTGCATATGCACCCAGGCCCGTCCCGAAAATTATAGGGGCCCTGTGCGAAATGTGAAAATTGGGCCCTAATATTTAAAAAAAAACACAATAACTATAAAATATATATAAGTACTTTCATATAAAGATAAAAGTTTTATAAAATTGGGCCCTATTATTAATTTTTTTTTTATGGAAGATATATACCTAATGGGTCAATCTAAAATGGGGGCCCTCTCAGATTTGGGGCCCTGTGCGGAAGAACCTAAATTTCCATGTCTGAGCCGGCCCTGCATGCACCCTTAAAGGTAAGGGTGGAAACGCCCCTGCTTTCAAAACAAGACCATTAGGAGCACTACAAATATGCAGTTGAGTCATGTTAACAATAAAAAAAAGTGGGACTAAATTTTTGGAACGGAGGGAAGGAGTAATATACTAATCAAGCTTCTTATTTGTTTGTGTCTATAGAAAATTGTTGAAAACTTGTCTGTTCTAAATGCTAACGGTAGCTTGCAAAATATTTCAGATTTACAGTCGGATTGGTAATGCTGTTTAGAGGAGAAAACGGAAACGATCATTGCAGCTGGTGCCATTACCTTAGCTGCGTGCCTACGTCGAGATGGAAGTGTAATAACTGATCCAGTGATTGTTTCACACATGTATACTTCTTTTTTTTTTTTTTTTCCCTTCGTATATTTCAAGAATTATTGTTGATATTGTCACCCTTTCTGTGTAAATTTTATGTATATTTTTTTTCTTTTTTTGACATACAAAGACACACTAGTGTTGTTATATAGTAAAAACAAATTTTTATATAGGATCTCTACCTACATACACACTATATGTATTTGCGAATTCTAGAGGACAATGATATTTCCTTTTTATTTTATTTTAATTGTGGTTGAACTAATGTTATTGGCTTTAGGGTGTTGTAATGTACAACATCCCAATGGATTAAGGGCTTGTACAGTACAACAATTTGTGTGGATTGACTAGTCTTGTTTTTATGGTTCATTTTCTTACATACAGCCACCCGTCTGTTTAAAATAAATAAATAAATTATAACCACCTATATACCGTATTTTTTTAATGCACACAATTTATTGTTGTCGATATCGTAAACAATTAATGAATTTTTATCACGTGATGACATGTAGTTAATATTGTTAGATATTTAACGATTGAATTACAATCAACGGTGATATAGTAGAAGGGGAAAAGAAAAAGAAAAGCAACACAACCGCCTCTCCCTGCCCCCTCAATCGAACTCAGAGTGGAACATGGAAAGTGGGATAGGGCTGGTGGTTTATATTTTTTGAAGTTCAATAATTAACCCCGTCCAGTTAAATATTTAACGACAAAAACAAAAACAAAAAAGAAAAAGTAAAAGAAAAAGAAAAGCAATGGCTTCGCCCGGGTTCGAACCGGAGACCTTCAGTGTGTTAGACTGACGTGATAACCAACTACACCACGAAACCTTGTTGACATATACTCAATGTTAATTTATATATTAAAAACTATAACATTACCTAGAACTTGAGGAAGAACAGATTATACTATGACGTATAAATGTATGAATAGAAAAGGATGAATTTTTGCGTGTATATTTTCAGAATTGGTGTGAACTGAAGCAGCAGTTGGAATCAATTTGTGAGCTAAGTAATTAACAGCATCTACAACAATGACTTTTGAAGAAGTCATTCGCTAAAATGGCACTATGAACTTCCCCATTCATGACAATGGTCAATGGCGTGAATGATTTTTTTTCTTTCTTTGGCTGGAATACGCCATTCGCCATGGCTGACAAGTGGGCCAACCCACTTGCCAAAACAACTCACAAGTCACCAAAAATATTTCCCTTGCCAACGAATATGTGAAAAAATATAAAACAAATACTCCATCGGTTTTAAAAATAATATAAATAAAACTAATAAATGTTAATTAAATAACTAATTAAAATAAAATTTATAATTAATCGTTTATATAGTACAATAATTAATAATTATATATGATAGTAATAAATGTAATATAAATGAGTAGGAGAGAGAAAATACGGTGGGATATATTAAAAAGTATGAGAGAGAAACTGATGACTTTTGTCATAAAGAATAGAGATAAAATTGTTTGGAATTACAGTTATTGATGACTGATGACGTAAAGCTAAGCTGGAGAAGAGAGGGTTGGCATAACACAATTTTTAAAAATCATCACTACGGATACATCCCAAAATAATCTTGATGATGCTGGGTGATGACTGATGAAGCATTGTACAAGACTTGAGAAATCCAAGCCATCCCCGTCCCGTCCCGTCCCGTCCCATCCCATCTCGAAACAATGTTTTCATATGAATAATAATTATAGATAATTTAATGATATTAATAAAAAATAATATTTACTGATAAGTAAATTAATCTATAATTATTTTTCAAAACTCCTTCAAATAAACAACGATAAAAAACGAAAATATTATTTCTTGGGAACGGGATGTAAAATACTGCTACAAGTAAAAATGCAATCTATCTATGTTTTTCATACCATTGGGTAGGTAGAAAAATGAAAGATTTTATTTAAGAAAGAAATGGTCGAACAACTCCCAAATCTGAAAAAAAAAAAAAATCTAATGTTGTCTCGAATGATGGGTCCAAAATATAACAAAATAAATGTTTCCGTATAATTCAAAGTGACCGGCATCACCTCCTTGACAACTACCCATAATTCCTACCATAAATTCATTCAAATCACACCCCATTTGAAGTCTTTACATCCTCTTACCTTGTCAAGGGTTCAAACTTTTTCTCATACTCCCTCCGTCCCATACCAAGGGTCCTCGGAGGAGATTTCACGCTTCTTAAAAATTTTTTTTAAAGTGGGTAGAAAATTTTAGGAGAGAGAATGTAAAAGTTAAATGTGTGGTAGAGAATAGGAGAGAAAATGTAAAAGTTAAATGTGTGGTAGGGAATAGGAGAGAGAATGTAAAAGTTAAAAATATTTAATAGGAGAGAGAATGAGTGGGAGGAATAGTAATGATTTTTTTGTAAATATATGGAGATGATAAGGGTATAAATATATGAAAAACTTTCCATTTAAGGAAAGGGACTCTTGGTCTGGGACGGACCAAAAGGAAAAGTAGGACTCTTGATCTGGGACGGAGGGAGTACATTATAATTAAAATACTTCCTCCGCCCCCAACCTAGATGCATACTTTGACTTTTCAAGTAAATTAAGGAGGGAGTATTATATTGAAAGTGTTGTGAGTGTGAAAATAAAATAGGAGAGAGAATGAGTGGAGGAAATAGTAAATTATAATAGTGTTGTGAGTATTAAAATAATGTATGAGAGAGAATGAATGGAGAGAATAGTAAAGATTTCTTTCCATTTTAAGAAATGTGCACGTAGGTTTGGGACGCCCAAAATGAAAAGTGTGCACTTCGATTGGGGACGGAGGGAGTAGTACTTAAATGTCGGGACGGTAGGGGTGTATGTAAATGGTTCGATTTGGTTTGGTTTAGGCCAATTTACGAACTGAACCACTAGTTATCGGTTTGGAAAAATCTCAAATCGAACCAAACCATGAAAAAATTCAAACAAAATCGAACTAAACCGCCATGGTTTGGTTCGATTTGGTTCGGAAAATGAATGATATACATATCTACGGTTAATATTGAACGGTTTGATGATTTGGTTTATTGGTTCGATTTGGTGGTTCGATCTCGCGGTCTCGAACCGTGGTTTGGGGGTCCAAACCGCAGACCAAATCGAACCACACCGTTTGACAATTTTTGAAACCGAACCAAACCACGATTACTTGAAAACCGAACTAAACCGCATGGTTTGGTTTGGTTCGATTCCGAACCGCGGTTTAAACCGAACCACTTACACCTATACGGGACGGTATACATGGTGGTAAAGCAAAGAAAATATAAAGAATTCCTTTCGATTTTGTATTTTTCACAAAAAAGAATGAAGCGATGAAGAAATAACTTTAGAATTAATAAATCAATGAAAAGCGTTATACGCCTCAATTATTTTGAAGAAAAATAATCATAAATCATTAATAGATTAAGAAATATAGAATTAACATTCACTATTTCGTTAATAATAAAAACTAATACGTTGGTTCCTATTCAACGACATCGGTAGCTATGAAACCTTCGGCTTCAACTCTTCTAGCTAGTTCTTCCTGCGCTTGTACAAAAACATATATCAACCACATTTAATTAACTATAATTGATGCATTATATTCGATTATATTTAAAAAAAAACATACTGCTTCAGCAACAAAAATTGGATCATCCCATATATCTTTATACGTCAACTGTGGTAGAGTCATTTGTGAATCAGTTGGAGCTTCAGTATCTTGCAAATCTTTTGTCGAACGTGGGGAAACCTATTTAAACATGCATTAGATCAATATATACACATATATATAGTTATATATAAATGTGTCATGTTATCGATATTAGGTCCCGCCATTTAGTTAGTTAGTTAGTTAGTTATCCATCTCATTATGAATCTCTTAACTTTATTTTTTAATATTATATACTTTCGTTCATAGAAAATGAGACTTATCAATAAGACGCTCTAGATGACAAAGTGAGTATGATTATTCGGAATAGAAGTAAAGGAGTACTGCGTTAAATTAAGGTCAAAATATGCATTTTGGCTAACGAAAGTCAGTCATGAAACTAACTCCGGGTAATATATCATGTGAAATGATCAAATTGTCACATAAAAAAAGATGTCCATGATATATGATTTGGAAATATAGCATCATATTTTTTTTTATTTGCAACAGATTATAAAAACAAATACTCCCTCCGTCTCAAAAAAATTAGATCACTTTAACTTTAATGGTCAACTCAATCGAATTTTGATTGAGTTGATTATGCGAAATAAATGGAGCGATCAGATCTACACACAACCATACCACTTGCTTGTTTTCTTTCCATTTACATTTGAATTGAAAATCTTGGTACACACCAATTTTCAAATAATAGTTATGTATACTATTACTACATTATTATACTTCCTGGTCGACAAAGTCAATCCAGAAAGTTGGGGATCACTGAACGGAATAAAAGTGACAGGCTAGGACCAACATACGAAGCCCAATTATTCAGACGTTATTGCCACCACATCCTCAGTGGGTCGACCCATTTATTACAAGGCCCAACAGCAAAGATCAGTCGACCTAGTTCATTGTCCGACCTCCATGGTCCCGACCTAGCTTTGTCCGACATACGATCCGTATCTTATACGAATATCATCCGGTTATATCATTCAGTCATGTCGACCTAGACGCAAGCAGGCGACCTAGACCTACAAGGCGTACGTCGACCTACAGAGTCATAACGTGCCTATAATCTTTTCCATAACAGAATTCCTACAAATCGGGAGTTATTTACGTACGTGATCTCTTACACGATCTGATCAACGATTCTAGGGATTTTATACAATCATACTACAATTATAACTCATATCAAAGCCTATAAATACTTCGCAACATCCACTGTTTAAAGGTAATTGCTATTTGTTATTCTGAATACATCTTGTTCATTATAATTTATACGCTCAAACACCATACTTTTTTTTTTTTGAGGCTTGCCCACCTCAAGGCAAGCTTTTTTTTAAAGTCAATTCACAACTAAGTCCATCAATTCACTGAAAATTCTCTTAAAGTCTCCACCCCAGAAGCGCCTAATATTAACTAGGGAGGGATAAACATCCACTCTAACTCCTGGGGGGAGTTGAACCCAGGACCTCCGTGTTGGTGTCCCAGTGCTCTGGCCATACTTACTCTCACGCCCGAGGGTCTATGTCGGAGACCATTCCGGCTAGTCGTGGGTTCTTTGTTTCAGGTCAAAAGCTAGGAGATCAGTCTTGATTGTTGCACGTAGGCTGACCAACACGTTTCTTGCGGCATCAGTTTGGTTCCATTGTCGGGAAGCGAAGCTTTTTTGACCTCGAAATCCAATCAAACAGTAATCACGGTTTTTGACGGGAACACTGCTACCCCCTCAACTGAGAATGAACAAGAGAATGCCGGTAGGAATACGGATGTCGGTGCCGGAAATCGTAACACCAATTTACCTCCTCCTCCACCAGCACGCCATGCTAGAAGGGCGACCCGTTCCATTAGCGTTGCTGATGGGACTGGGTTGCAAGATAATAGGAGGCAACAAAAGAGACCTATGCCTACCCCAGAAGTGGAGCCGCCACCAAAACGAATCCAAACAGGTCGAACAGTTACAGGCGACAATTCAGGTCCCTCAACTAATCACCTCAGTAGGAGGGAAATTTTGGTGGAGCATGCTAAGTTGCTCCAAAGCTTGTTGGAGGTACATGAGGAATTGCTTGACATGCCAGAATCTCCTAGGGCTGATAGGAGATCTCAGCGACCTGCTCTGTCCATTACCTCCCACAGGCGAGCTAATGGAGATGCTTGACAGAATGGAGGCCCAAGACCGTCTGCTGAACAGCCAAGAATTGAGATGCCTCCTCCCTCTTTCATCAACGTAGATCCCTGTGGCGACCTAATAGATGGGCTCAACCAACGAAGAGAGCAAGAGGTCGAGTCAGCCTCGAGGACACAGTAGGTGAACGAAAGGAATAGGCGAAGGTCGCCAGCAAGGTCAGTTAGGTCGCACTCCCATAGGGAAAGAAGGGGTAGAGAAGTGACTCCACCTAGGAGTGAAAGGCATAGGGCCTACTCTAGAGGAGAGCCCCACCAGGAAGAAAGGCAAAGATCCAACAACATCTCCTATCAGAGGAACGACAACCCGGATGCTAGAGAGCTGCTGAACTTGAAGAAAAGGTTGGAACAAATGGAGGCTGACAGAAAGGAAGAGGACGGAAAGGGAGAACGAAACTACAACACTCTTCGACCCTTGTCCAGAGTTGCTCGAGCTAAGGCCTCCCGTGAATTTCAAGTTGCCTTCGTTAGATAAGTATTCAGGTGCGACCAACGCCTTGAACCACATGCAGCATTTTGAGGCCACCATGTGCTTGATCTCTTCCGAGGATAATGTGCTGTGCAAGGAACTAACCAGCACCTTCAAGATAGAAACACACTCTTCCTTGGCCATCTCCTTCCATACCCCGCTTATATGCTTATATACCCTACGATTAACGGTACAATACCCATACCAAACCCCTGGTTCGCAACTAAAGGTCCTAGCCATGGCAGAAATAAAGAAAAGCTCAGAAGTAAACCTAAAAGCAGGGAAATTGAGGGATACCTTAGTTGATTCGAAGACGAAGGGTATAACGAATGAAACGGAGGACGAAGTGCGCCGGAAATCAGAAATCGCCTTGCTCAGTTCTTGCTGGGCTTCATCTCAGATTTGGGAGTCTGTAAAGTGTGAGAATGAAAAGGATTTTTCCTTTTATACCCAATGCTAATCCTTGCTTGAATTGGAAAGGTTTGGGGTTTCAAACGGTTATTCCTCCCAATTAATGCCAAAGACAGTTCCCAAGGCAATTGTCTAAACGTCAAACGGAGCAATCATTACGGAATTACGACGCTTTCACAGATCTAGCCGTCAAATCCACGTATGGTCGAGATTTGTTGGGATAGAGGACAAACCGGGTTAGACATCGAAGCAAGGGGGAGAAATTCGTCAGAGGTTGCTGGAGTCAAGAGCGGCCGCGCTAGTGATGTGCGCGACCGCGCTCTTGTACCGTAACTGATGCTCGGGGGAATTTCTTCGAGGGCGACCGCGCTGAAAAGGAGGGCGACCGCGCTGGAGGTTTTGTCAAAGGCGTTGGATCTTCTGGACAGTAGCGCGACCGCGCTTGGCATGAGGGCGACCGCGCTGGGCCCGTTTTCAGTAGTTCGGGATTCCTTGTTTGTCTAGGGTTTGGTTAGTTTCCTAGGTCATATATAAAGCAAAGTTCCGCCTCTTTTCTTATGGTAACACAAATTCTACATACATAGTGCAAGATCCTGGCTTGGTAGTGCCCCCAGACGTAGCCAATCAAATTGGTGAACTGGGTTAACAATTTCTTGTGTCTTTTCTGTGTTTTCTGATTTCTTGTGCTTTGTTTGTGTGCGATTATTATTCTTGTGGTTTGCTTGGGTTGTGGAGGGCTATATTCACAACAACTGGTATCAGAGCTTTTGGTTTTAAGATCAAGGGAGTTGTTCCAAGCAATCAAGAATGGGCAAGGACAAACAGGCGGTTGAGAAATTCGATGGGTCTGACTACGGATATTGGAGGATGCAGATTGAGGATCTTTTGTCCAACAAAGACCTCTATAAGCCTCCGAAGGGTGTCAAACCGGAAGATGAAGATCAGGAAGAATGGAAACTCATGGATCGGAAAGCCCTAGGGGTGGTCAGATCTACTTTGTCAAAGTGGATTGCAAAGACTACCAAGAAGGCGACAACCACCAAGGAGCTATTGGATTATCTTACTGAGAGATTTGAAACTTCATCTGCTGCAAATAAGGTTGATTTGATACGCAAGATGGGTAGTCTCAAGATGCAAGAGGGAGGATCCTTGGCTAAGCACATCGATGAGTTTATGGATGTTATAGACTCATTGACAGCGGTGGAGATCAAGTTCGATGATGAGGTTCATGCGTGTTTGTTGCTAGCTTCTTTACCAGCAAGTTGGAGCGGAACGGTGACAACGATCAACGCTTCAGCAGGTAAGAAGAAATTGAAGTATGATGATGTTAAGGACTTTCTTTTGGCCGAAGAAAATCGCATGAAGAAGTTGGGGACATCGAGTGCTTCGGGATCGGCTCTAGCTACTACTAGCAAGGGGAAGCCGGGTACCAGCAAACAAGGGAGAACCGAATCTAGGGAGAACCGAATCTAGGGAGAACGTGGTGAGTGTTAAGGGCAAGACCGGGGAGACCAAAGATAAACCAAAGGTTGCAAAGGGATCTGTTCAGTGCTATTATTGTAAGGAGTTGGGACACTTCAAGAGGGATTGTCCAAATTGTAAGGGCAATTCGATGAATGTGACAAAGGTGACGATATGTACCGGTTCTGAGTGTTAGTAGTGCACTAGAATCATGGGTGGCCGGATTCGGGGTATCATTCCACTCTTGCGGGCATAAGGAAGAGATGGAGAATTACACTTCCTGGTGATTTCAGAAGGTCTATCCGCGGATGGCGAGAATTTGGAAATCAAGGGGAAGGGGGATGTCGAATAGGAGCATCGGACGGAAGGTCTTACATCCGAACTGGGTCGTGGCACATTTCGTGTTTGAAAAGAACCTACTTTCGCTTGGGCGGTTGGACGAAGAAGGTTACAAGGTGACATTCGTCATAGAACCGGGTTATTACCAAGGAGGATTGTGAGATCGCTCGGGGTAATAAGGAGGGTACATTGTATTTGGCAAACAACACCAAGGATAATATTGCGGTGGCGCAGCCCAAGGGTGATACCGATTTGTGGCACCGTCGATTGGGTCACATGAGTGAGACGGGGATGAAGGTGCTTTGTTCAAAGTGGACTACTACCGGGTTTGAAGACAAGCCAACGTGGGGATCTGCGAGGATTGTATGTTTGGCAAACAGGGGAGAAATAATTTCTCGAGGACAGTAGGGGTTTGAGGGAAGCAAAGTTGGAATTGGTTCACACAGACTTGTGGGGGCCATCTCCTAAGCGTGCCTTCGGGTGGTGCGTCATATTACATGACTTTCATTGATGATTCTACAAGGAAGGTCTGGGTTTATTTCTTGAAGGGGAAAGATGAGGCTTTCGAGGTGTTCAAGAAGTGGAGGGCCTTGGTGGAGAATCAGACAGGACTTAAGCTTAAGTGCTTGAGATCAGACAATGGTGGGGAGTATGAGCTAGGTGAGTTTAGGGAATATTGTGCTGCGAATGGCATTCGTATGGAGAAGACTCCAAAGCGGACACCACAACTCAACGGGGTAGCAGAGAGGATGAACAGAACATTGAATGAGCGGGCTAGAAGTATGAGATTGAAGTGTGGACTTAGAAGACGTTTTGGGCATATGCGGTTGACACGGCGGCTTTCTTGATCAATCGGGGACCATCGGTACCATTGGGGAATGGAATTTCAGAGGAAGCTTGGAGTGGCAAGCAGGTAAATCTGTCCTTTCTTCGCATATTTGGCTGCGTTTCTTATGTTTATGTTGATTCTGCTGAGAGAACTAAATTAGATGCAAAATCTGTTAAGTGTACGTTTATTGAGTATGGCGGGGATGACTTCGGGTACAAGTTTTGGGATGACCAAAATCATAGAATTATTCGTAGTCGAGATGTGGTATTCAATGAACAGGTATTGTATAAGGACAGAAAGGGGGCATCTGATGACACTAGTTCGAAACCGGAAATTGTAGAGGTGGATATTCCAAACTCGGGTGGGAGCAGAACGGTTCATGATGACCATGGTCAGGAGGTCACTGAAGATGAACCACGTACTCCGGAACCGGATATTCCGCTGCGTAGATCCAGCAGGTTGCGTGGATCGCCTGACAGGTATACTCCATCCAATTATTATTTGATGTTGACAGATAATGGAGAACCGGAATGTTATGCGGAGGCTGTTCGTAGTCCACTTTGTAACAAGTGGAAAGCTGCGATGGATGATGAGATAGACTCATTGAAGGCCAACAAAACTTGGGAGTTGACAGAACTACCTAAGGGGAAGAAGGCATTGCATAACAAGTGGGTTTACAGGATCAAGGAGGAAGCAGACGGTAGCAAGCGTTACAAGGCAAGACTGGTTGTAAAAGGGTTTCAGCAAAAGTACGGTATTGACTACACCGAGGTATTCACTCCGGTTGTGAGATGACCACTATCAGAATGGTTCTGGGGATAGTAGTGGCGGACAACTTATTGCTTGAACAGATGGATGTGAAGACAGCCTTTCTTCCTGGGGACTTGGAGGAAGAGATTTACATGGTACAGCCAGAGGGTTACTTGTCTAAGGGTAGCGAGGAGCTAGTTTGCAGATTGACTAAGAGCTTGTATGGTCTTAAACAAGCTCCTAGGCAGTGGTACAGAAAGTTTGATGGATTCATGCACGACATTGATTTTATCAGATGTGAAGCGGATCATTGTTGCTACTTCAAGAACACGGACAATGGATATATTATCTTGCTGTTATATGTGGACGACATGCTAATAGCGGGCTCTAGCAGTAGAGAGGTAAACAGATTGAAGACTCAGTTGTCAGAACGGTTCGAGATGAAGGATTTGGGAGAGGCCAGAAAAATCTTGGGCATGCGGATTGACCGGGATAGGGAGTCGAGCAAGTTGGTTCTTTCACAAGCAGAATACGTTGAGAAAGTCTTAGCAAGGTTTTGTATGGAAGAGGCGAAGCCAACAGGGACGCCATTGGGTTTGCATTTCAAGCTATCCGAGAAGGACTCACCTAAGGGCAAGGAGGAGCGTGACAAGATGGAGAGAACTCCATATGCTTCAGCAGTGGGGAGTCTCATGTATGCAATGGTGTGTACAAGGCCGGACATTGCACATGCGGTGGGAGTAGTCGAGTAGGTTCATAGGGCAATCCGGGAAAGCAACATTGGGAAGCGGTTAAGTGGATCCTACGTTACTTGAAGAATGCTACTTTGGTAAGGCTCTATGTTTCTCGAGCAAGGAAGTGGTGTTAGCGGGTTATGTTGATGCGGACTTGGCATCAAGTGATCTTGATAAGAGAAGAAGTACTACGGGTTATGCGTTCACATTGGGTGGTACGGCAATCTCCTGGGCTTCTAAATTGCAGAAGATCGTGGCGCAGTCACTAACCGTGTAAAGCGTAATATGGCGCGGCAAGTGACATGTAGGCGAGTAAAGAGATGGTATGGATGCGAGAACTTCTTGGGTGAACTTGGGAAGACGCGAAGTGGTAACGTTCTCTACAAATGGCGCCGAGAGTGCAATACATTTGGCCGAAATCCGGCGTTTCATTCGAGGACGAAGCACATTGAGCGAGGTTTCACTACATCAGACATCTCTTGGAGGAGAAGATCTTGGGGCTAGAGAAGATATTGGGATCGGAGAACCCAGCTGACATGTTGACAAAGGTTGTGAACCTTGAGAAGTTGAAGCTGTGCAAAGCTTCAATTGGGCTCGGAGAATAGAAGGGGAGGATGGCACTACCATGATCGAGGTGAGCACTAGGAGGACACCAAGGATGAGTTGAAGAACGGATATGGGGCTTATATGTGTGGTTGATCTCTGAGTGGGAGATTGTTGGGATAGAGGACCAACCGGGTTAGACATCGAAGCAAGGGGAGAAATTCGTCGAGGTTCTTTGGAGTCAAGAGCGGCCGCGCTAGTGATGTGCGCGACCGCGCTCTGCACCGTGAATCGATGCTCGAGGAATTTCTTTGAGGGCGACCGCGCCAAAAGGAGGCGACCGCGTCGGGAGGTTTTGTCAAAGGCGTTGGATCTTACGGGCTGAGCGCGACCGCGGCTGGCATGAGGCGGCCGCGGCTGGGCCCGTTTGCCAGCCGATTCGAATTCCTTGTTTGTCTAGGGTTTGGTTAGTTTCCTAGGTCATATATAAAGCAAAGTTCCGCCTCTTTTCTTATGGTAACACAAATTCTACATACATAGTGCAGAGGAGGCTTGGTAGTGCCCCCAGACGTAGCCAATCAAATTGGTGAACTGGGTTAACAATTTCTTGTGTCTTTTCTGTGTTTTCTGATTTCTTGTGCTTTGTTTGTGTGCAATTATTATTCTTGTGGTTTGCTTGGGCTGTGGAGGGCTATATTCACAACAAGATTAACCCACGTCATCAGGTCGACCATCTAGCAGTTCGAGCATCTAGCTACGATCTACCCAAGTCTTCATCAAAATTCTTATAACTTCCTGGTCGACAAAGTCAATCCAGAAAGTTGGGGGCCACTGAACGAAATAAAAGTGACGGGCTAGACCCAACATACGAAGCCCAATTATTCAGACGTTATTGCCACCACATCCTCTGTGGGTCGGCCCAGTTATTACAAGGCCCAAGGCCCAACAACAAAGATCAGTCGACCTAGCTCATTGTCCGCCTCCATGGTCCCGACTTAGCTTTGTTCGACATACGAATATTATCCAATTATATCATTCAGTCATGTCGATCAGACCCAAGCAGGCGACCTAGACCTACAAGGTGTACGTCGATCTACAGAGTCATAACGTGCCTATAATCTTTTCCATAACAAAATTTCTACAAATCGGGAGTTATTTACGTACGTGATCTCTTACACGATCTGATCCATGATTCTAGGAATTTTATACAATCCTACTACAATTATAACTCATATCAAAGCCTATAAATATTTCGCAACATCCACTGTTTAAAGGTAATTGTTATTTGTTATTCTGAATACATCTTGTTCATTATAATTTATACGCTCAAACACTATACTTACTCTTACGCCCGAGGGTCTAAGCCGGAAACCATTCCGACTAGTCGTGAGTTCTTTGTTTCAAGTCAAAAGCTAGGAAATCAGTCTTGATTGCTGGACATAGGTCGACCAACACGTTTCTTGCGACATCAATAAATATTCTGGTTGGGTACGTTTATTCATTCATGTGTTTATTTATGTAAAATATAAATGGGATTATTTGCGCCCCAAATTTGTATCATGTTAAATTAAAGATAACGCTAATCAAGCTAAATCCCTGTAATTGGAACAAGTTGGAAATATTAGTGACTTTATATTACAGCATTAAATGACAATTTTCTTAAAATTCACCAAAATAAAAATGAAAACTAATTCCAGGACAAAGGAAATTGCATACTTAACCAAACAAGTAAATTAGAGCTTTAAACATAAGAAATCTAATACAACAAAGATAGAACTCTCTCTCTCTCTCTCTCTCTCTCTCTCTAAGATAATAAATATTTTAACTTGATAAATAAGTTAGTAAGATTAGTGACTAAACAAAAAACCTTCATAATAAAACACCCTTCACTCTACCTAATATCTGTTCCAAAATCCACCACTAAACCCAACTACATCACCACCACCACCACCACCCATCGGCATACCAAGCCGATCCAACCGCCCGGACCCCGGGTAAGCTTTACTAGCAAAATTGGCATGCATGTCAGAAACCTTTTGCGGGCCCAATCTCGAATCCCCATACCCATAAACAGAATACCTCTTCGTTATTCCAGAAATTTCAGACTGAGTTCTTTGTCTCGGGGCACTAAGAGACCGAACCTTAGCTCTGGATGATTCAGTGTAAGACATATAATTAGGGTGGTCCAAATAACCGCTAAGGCAGCTTCGGGAACTGATGCTCTTACTAGGGGTAAATGGTCCTTTCATCGAACTATTTCCTTTTGATGACGCAGAATAGTATTGAGGGCTGTTTCTAGCAGTATAGAATGATATATCTTCAAGTTCTTGAGCATATACTAGAGGAGAAAGTGAGTTCACCTCGCAAGAAGATGGGCTAGGGGCATTTTGGTAAATTGTCGAGCCTCTTGACGTTGTAAAACTATGACTTTGGCTACGACTATGACTCTGATCTGAAGATGAAGGTTGGAACAGATTTCTTCGTTTGGGCTTGATGGGTTTCCCGGTATCTACTTCGAGTATTTTGTCACCTTTCTGATCATTGTCTATTGGTCCGTCCCTGACATATGATTTTGAGCTATTTCTCTGCATTTGTTTGTAAAGTGGAACTTAGGATCAAGTTATCTTAGAGATTGCACAAAGCAAGTGTATTGTAGCACATACCTTGAGAAATGACGGCTGATGTTTAGTACTCTTTGCTCGCATGGGATGTTCAAATTTTTCTGGTGTTGCAGGGCCCTGTGATCAAAAGATAAATGATCCTGAATAGTAAGCTCAAGGATCTGGAAACTCTCGTGAGGGAATATATATAGATAAATGGTCCTGAATAGTAAGCTCAAGGATCTGGAAACTCTCGTGAGGGAATATATATAAATATGCGTATTTTTAGTTCTTAAGATTGAGCTTTAGGCCAGCCAGATTGACCTGTGCTCATTTACCTTGAGCATAGAATGATGTTCAACCTCAACTAGAACTCAACCCGATCTGGTCCTAGGCTCCTAGCTGATCTTGGTTTTAGTAAGCAAACCTATTTTTTCCTCTCCACTTGTAATGGCCTGTTATAACTACATGTGTCCCGTCCCAGAAAGATAGCCACATTGATTTCTTATGATCAACACAAGTAAATTTTGACCAATCATTAATATCAATCAAATCATGCCAATGATTTTCGTTTTATTGATAAATCACTTAATGATTTATCTCCAACAAATTTCACAATGATGATTAGATTCATATTAATATTTGGTCAAAGTTCACTTGTGTTGGCTATTAAAAACTAGATAGAACTATCTTTCTGAGGCGGAGGTAGGATTATTATTATTATTATTAACGCATCATTACCATCTAACTAGACCAAAGATTTAAAGTTCTTTTCAGTTCACTTAATGTGACTCATAAGATTTTCTCTTTTGGATTGTATAGATATAATGACGGTCAAAAAACTAAAAGAGAAAAAAGGGTACTCAAGTTTACAGGAAGCTAGCATGTGAAAAGTAAAGGTCTATAGAAGCTAAAAATTAAAGCTTACCTTTGAAAATTCAAATTCAAATAATATGGAGGGAAAAGTTAAGGTATTCTTACAGGGTGGTGAAAATGAGAAGACTTGGCGCTTGAAAGAGGGGAATCAGAAACTTGGGACCGCCCTATACGAGCTCGGGCTTGGGCTCTTATGAGTGCCTGCATACGCCGCATCATGTCTGAGGTCCTTTTCCTCATCAAGTGTCCTCTTACCAGTGCCTGAAGCTTCACCAGCGCTTTCAATGCCTTCAGTGCTTTCCTTGACTGACATTTATGAAACAAATACATTCACATCAGACAAAATGAATGTGCAAGTTTACCCAAGAGGGCTGCACAGAAGGGAGTTTAGAGTCTTTAGACACTAAATTAATATTCCCTCCGTCCCGAAGGAATGTCCGATTTTCACTATGAGGCAATATATACGAGTTTAAATTTAAGTATTCTCATTAGCATAATTACATAAAAACCCTTAATGGTAAATAGACATTCATTTAGATACAGAAAGAGTAGTTGGTTGGGTCAGTTGATCTACCGGGCTGGATCAAATGGCTCAGATCTAGATCCACTCTCTGACACTAACATACTCCCTCCGTCCCAAACTCAAATTGCAAAAATTTTCATTTTAGGTGTCCCATTAGTGCAAAGTCCAAAAATGAAAAGTTTAAAATATTTTAAAATTAGTTTGACCCACTTGTCACTCCCATCAACTAACCCACTTACTATTCTCTACCCCACTAATATACCCTATTATCTATACTCGCACCAACTAAAATATTATATGCATTCCCTTAATTACCATGCACCGATGGTTTTTTGCAATTTGAGCTGGGACGGAGGGAGCATATTCTTTGTACACTATAACAAATTAATGCCACTAAATATTTTGTATTTTTTTTCTCGCAATTTTAAAATTTCTTGATCCAATTTTTTTCATAGTGTTATTCTCAAGCTTATTCAAGCTACACTACATTATTGAGCTTAGTTTCTTCTGATTATGGCGCAAAGTGACCTCCACATTCACATAGACATGAATTTTAGAAGTGCTAGGCGCCATAAACGCGACACCAAAATTATAAATATAAAAGTTTCACTAAAACAGAGATTCATGAAATTTAAGAAGACATGTGACAACTCAATAGCCATCCATAGTAAGTTACAAAAGAAAAAGCTTATTTACCAACAACTGATTTCAATGTCTTGACAATACTGCAATGTTAAGTGCTCAGTCAACCTACTTTATTATATCCAGGACTTTCATGTTTCAATAGTGATAAGGTAAAAGGAAGGCACATGCTAAGACCCACCTTTTTGTTTGCATCTTTTTTTTTTTTTTAGGATCCTGAAACTCATGGTATATATTTTCACAAATAAGATCCCCAGGGGGAATCGAACCTATGACCTCCCAGAAGGGAGGTCGGTTAGCATACCACAAGACCAGGAGGCCTTAGGTTTGCATCTTTTTACTTGCATACACGGAACATGATATGGATTTCACTGCATACTAGTAGTAAAAAGAACGGTTCAAACTTCCAATTAACTTAATCTCACTTTTCTTTTCTAAATGAATGTTCTTGATTTTGCCAAACCATTACAAAATAACTATACATAACAGTGGCGGATAGAAAGCATTTTGTAAAGGGTTGCACAAATACACTATAAAACTTCGCATATTTTTTTTTTTTGCTTGATATGAGATTTAACCCTACAACCATCAGGCTAAAACGTCAACATCTTAACCACTAAACTATTCTCTCCACTCATTCTCTCTCCTATTTTACTTTTACACTCACAACACATCACCTTTATCACTTTTTACCTTAATTCCCGCACCGGAACAAAAAGTGCGTACATTTGTGGGACGGAGGGAGTATATACTTTCTGCTTTCCATATTTTATTGTATTTAAGCATTTTCTTCAATGAATACAAATTCATGACATATAATCAGTGTAGAGTATAATAAGGCCATTAAAGTAGACTTCTATCAAGAAACAAAAGAAGCCAAGAGTAGTCCATCAAACACCCATACCTCTACACCTACAGTCATAGGTCTTAAAATAAAACTATAGCACTATTCATTACCTCATATTGGAAACCAACAAAGTTGTACCAATCCCCAAATTTGTACTAGAGCATCTCAAGCATACTCTCATCAATAGCACCCCATTTCCCCAAATTAAACAACAAAAAACTTGTTAACATAAATAAATGCAAACAACCCAACTGGCAAAAGGCAACATCCAAAAATAAACCCACCATACCAAGTACTTGTACCCTAAAGAGTTCTAGACTTTTAGCTTTCCTGCCATTTGAAAGGGGGTAAATTTACAGTGAACATTTCTTGACAAGGACATAGGGTAGATCTTGAGGACCACCTGTCCATTTTTTTTTTTCAAAAATCTTCCCAAATTTCCCACCCAAGCTTCAGAGCATTAATGGTTGTACAACATTCACAAAAGATTGTACATCATAAGAGGTTGTACCATGGGAAATGAATGTTGTACATTACTAGTGGACAAAAACGGTTCTGCTTTAAGTAAATGTTGAACTATTTCCTTGTGTTTGGCTCTACAAACTTTGGTTTCTTTGTTGACATTTTCACACTAAACAACAAATTACTGAACCGTAATCACGTCAATATCGTTTTCTTCTATCCGTGACGAAGAGACATGAAGGCAAGCACAAATGACAATTATACCCTCAGAGATCACCGATACAAAGAAAATCTCCGGCGCCGGTTAATTTAGAAGCTACTTATTATAAATAAATGTGACTCGCATATGGACTGACGAAGAAAGCAAAATAAATAGTGGCATTGGTAGTAAATTTAATGTAATCAAGGCCTGATTAAGGAAACTAACCAAGTAAGCTCGGAAAATGGACTGAATCTTAACCGCCGCGTACTCCTCCCGAATCCCGAAGCCGGAAATGCTAGCGTGCGCCGCGGCGATATTAACGCCCACTCTGGCAGACGTAGAGCGACCGGTGCTGGTCATTTTGACGACCGCGTTGGCAGCCTGAGCAGTAGCGACAGCTGCCTCGGCCACCGCTGCCGTCGCCGCAGCAACCGCAGTCGTGTGCTTACTCTGATCATTACCGTTTAAAAGAGGATTTTCACTTGAGAATTCCGGGTCATCGATGGTGGTTTGTTTTTCTCTGTAGGATTTGCCGAAGCTCCATCGACGCTTGGGTGGTTTGGGAATGGAATGAGCCGCCGCGGAGGTGGAGGTGTAGGAACCGGATTTTTTCAGGCCAAAGAGGCCGCGGAACCACTTTGATGCTTTGCCCATTTTCTAGTATCGGTGGTTGGGGGTTGGCCGGCTAGCGGTTTCGGGTCGGCATTATGTAGAGGGGGGGGAGAGTAGTGTGTGGGTGTGTGTGTGAAGGAGACAAGTAGTGTGAGACTGCGTATATGGGGACGGGGAGATGGAAAGAGAGAAGCGACAATGGAATTTATAACACGGAATTTCCCAAGTCTCTCTCACGTGTGGTAGTGAAACGAAAATATTATTGGAAAACTGCTCTATACCGGAAGCAGCCCAAAAAAAAATAAAAAAAATTGATATCCAGATTAGATTTTGATTTTGACTTTTATCACTTTTTGTCGCGTGAATCAAGAATTTTAAAATCACGTGAACTTTAAAAAATATTGTAAACAATAATAACAACAACAACAACAAAAAAAAAATTTAAGTATCAAAATAATTTGGGGTCGACTAACATGAATCTTCATATGTCATCGTGAAAAAAAGTTGTTGAAAAAAAAATAAAAAATCAACCCCCACATGGGTTTTTGCCCTCCACTTTTGTCTCTTCAACACCATACTTTCATCCACTCCAAGTAAACTCATATCATTTTCAATCACTCTAATCCAAGTTTGTTTGAGTCTTCCCCTACCCCTCGCCATTTTATCATTTCCCTACTGTTTCGGGCTCCTAACCGGTCCATCACTCGGTCTCCTTCTCACATGCCCAAACCACATATGACGATTTTCCCTCACTTTATCCTCAATGGGTGCAACTCCTACTTTACCTCTGATCACCTCATTCCCCAAGCGATCATTTCTTGTATGACCGCACATCCATCGAAGCATACGCATCTCCGCCACATTAATCTTATGTACGTGACACTGTTTCACGGCCCAATATTCGGTGTCGTAAAGCAGTCCCGGCCTAATTGTCGTGCGGTAGAATTTTTCCTTTAATCTATGGGGCATGCCGCGATCACATAGGAACTCTGCGGCACTCTTCCACTTCAACCAACCTGCTTTAATCCTATGAGTCACGTCTCCATCTAATTCTCCATCCTTTTGGATAATGGATCCAAGATAGCGAAAAAACTCAGAAGCTTGGATAATATTTCCATCAAATGTGACCGCCCCTGCCTCCCTACTTCAAACTCTGCTAAATTTACACTCCAAATACTCAGTCTTGCTTCTGCTTAGTCTAAAACCTCGAGATTTCAAAGTGTGTCTCCACAACTCCAATTTACTTTCAACACCCTCTCTTGTCTCACCAATCAGCACAATATCATCTGCGAACAACATACACCTTGGTATATCATCCTGGACTGATCTCATCAATTCCTCCATTATCAAAGCAAAGAGAAAGGGGCTAAGTGCGGAACCTTGATGCACTCCAATCTTTATAGGGAACTCTTCAGTCTTCCCAACACTAGTCTGTACACAGATACTAACTCCATTATACATGTCCTTGATAATATCAATATATTTCTTTGAAACACCCTTCTTTGCTAGTGCCCACCAAAGTACCTCTCTTGACACCTTATCATACTCCTTCTCCAAATCAATGAAAATCGTATGCAAATCTTTCTTTTGATCCCGATATTTCTCCATGGTTAGTCTCATAAGATATATTGCCTCCATAGTCGATCTTCCCGGCATAAACCCAAATTGGTTATTCGAAATATCCATAATTTTTCTCAGCCTTTGTGCATTCACTCTTTCCCAAAGTTTCATAGTATGACTCATTAGTTTGATCCCCCGATAGTTGGCACAATCTTGGGCATCACCTTTGTTCTTATACAAAGGGATCAAAGTACTCTTCCGCCACTCTAATGGCATTGTGTTACTTCTCCATATCTTGTTAAATAACTTTGTTAACCACTCTATTCCCCTCTTTCCGAAACATCTCCAAACCTCAATTGGTATTCCATCCGGTCCTACAGATTTCTTCAATCCCATCTTTTTCATTGCCATTTCCACTTCCCCCTTTTGAATTCTCCGCATAAATCTCGATTAACCATACTCTAAGAGATATTTAAATCTCCAATATCCTGCTCTTGACCGCCATTGAACAAGGTATCAAAGTACGAACTCCATCTATCTTTAATCTCTTTATCCCCGACTAGAACTCTTTGGTCTACATCCTTCACACATTTAACCTTCCCAATATCTCTTGTCCTCTTATCTCTCGTACGAGCGAGTCTGTAGATGTCCTTTTCCCCTTCTTTTGTATCCAACTTATTATAAAGTTTCTGATTCACCTTTGCTCTTGCGTCACTTACTGCTTTCTTAGCTTCTCTCCTGGATTCCTTATACTTCTCATTGTTCTCGTCGCTCCTACATTTTCCCAATAATTTGTAGCATTCACTCTTGCCCTTTATTGCTTGTTTTACTTTCTCGTTCCACCATGATGTATTCTTACTTGGTGGCACGTTTCCTCTAGATTCTCGAAGGACTTCTTTCGCCACCTCCTTTTGGTATGTCCCATCTTAGTCCAAGTCGAATCTATATCCATATCCTCCATATTATCCGATCAAATACCGGTATCGACCACCTTAGCTACAAATTTCTATTGATTCTCCCCTTGAAGTCTCCACCACTTGATTCTCATATATCACAAGTCTATGTTAAGTTGTTATGCTCTCACCCGAAATAATCTTGCAATATGTATAACTCTTTCTACAAGCATTTCTTACTAAGAAGAAGTCAATTTGACTCGCATTACCTCCACTCCTATAGGACACCAAGTGAGATTCTCTCTTCTTGAACCAAGTGTTCGTTATACTCAAGTTATATGCCATCGCAAAATCCAGGATACTATCTCCTGCTTCATTCCTCTCCCAAAAACCAAAACCTCCATATATGCTCTCAAAGCCATGTCGACTAGATCCCACATGCCCGTTCAAATCACCACCAATGACTAATTTCTACCACTAGGTACTCGTTGCACTACCTCCTCCAAATCTTTTCAAAACACTTGTTTAATAGGTGCATCCAACCTTACTTGTGGTGCATAGGCGAAAATAATATTTATAATCTCATCACGTAGCACTAGTTTAATGTACATAATTCGATCACTCTTCCTGTACACTTTCACCACATCATTAATATACTCCTTATCAATAATGATACCCACTCCATTTCTACCCTTATTCTTTCCTGAGTACCAAAGCTTAAAACCCCAAGGCGATATTTCTTTTGCTTTCTCTCCAACCCACTTAGTTTCCTGTAGACACATTATGTGAATCTTCCTCCTCCTCCTCATAACTTTCACCATCTCTGCTGATCTCCCTGTTAAGAATCCAATGTTTCAAGTTCCCAAGCGCATCCCACTACCCTTACACCTACCACGGACTAGCTTCTTTACCCACACTCGTCCGCCATACAGGAACCCTTGCACATTTGACACCACCCCGGGCGAAGAGATGGCGCGTCACTTTCGGGCGACGACCTAACAACCTTTGCATACTTATCACTACACTCATGTCTTTGAAGTGTAGCGCGTCGCTGCTGAGGAAACGTCCACCTCAAAAAAAAAAAAATAGATCCGCCCCTGCTTTTTATCCAATATAATATCGATCAATTATAGTAGTGAGTTAATGACATAATCGTTCAAAATACGATTACTAATAATCATAAATCAAATGTACAAAAAATAGATTAAATAGGCTCTGATGTTTTTTGTAATTTTGATGTTTTTTGTAATTTTATGAAATTTATAAAGATAATATTATTTATTGCACGTTATATTTTGTCATTTATGAAGTAAAGAAAATTTAAAATCTTAAATTAAAACTAAAGAAAGTATAATTTTTAGATTAATAACCATCCAATATCAAACTTACAATATATGAAATCTATATATATATATATATATATATATATATTAAAGTTGGTGAGGATGGTTGTGGCTTCGACACGTGAACAAGTTTAGGCAAACTCTTGATTTTGGAGAAGCCACGTCATCACTATCCTAAAATCTATATGACTTTTGGTATTCTTCTTTTTAGCTAATACTATTAGTTAATAATAATAGTTATTATATAGGTTAACTATTACTATTAATAGTATTAGTTAACTATAATAGTTACTTTTTAAGTTAACTATTACTATTAATTGTATTAGTTAACTATAATAGTTACTATATATGTTAACTATTACTATTAATAGTATTGGTTAACTATAATAGTTACTATATATGTTAACTATTACTATTAATAGTATTAGTTAACTATAATAGTACTATATAAGTTAACTAATCCTATTAAGTGTATTAGTTAATTATAATAGTTACTATATATGTTACTATTATTATAAATAGTATTAGTTTACTATATAGGTTAAGTAATAATATTATAGTTACAATATATGTTAACTATTATTATTAATAATATTAGTTAATCATAATAGCTACTATATACTCCCTCCGTCCTGTTAATATTCGCACTAATACTATTTGTGCGAGAATTAAGGAATATGATATTTTAATAAAATATTATGAGTGTAAAATTAAAGTAGGAAACAGAATGAGTGGAGGGTATAATAAATTATAATGGTGTTGTGAGTATTAAAATAATATAGGAGAGAGAATGAGTGGGGTTGGGTGAATATTTTATTAATATAAAGTTTTCTTTTTGGGAGTGTGCGAATATTAGCGGGACGCCCAAAAAGGAAAGTGTGCGAATATTAGCGGGACGGAGGGAGTATATGTTAACTATTACTATTAAAAGTAGGGATTTTTACCAATAAATCCCTATTAAAAGGTGGAATTTATAAAAAAAAACACAAAATTTCATATTCTACCTTAGGGTCCATATGTTGAAATCAATTTTACCAATAAACCCCCTACTCCTATTTAAAATATTTCATAACAATTTAAATGACGAAAATACCCTCCCTCGCTCATTCTCTTCTCTCTCTAATCGCAATTCCTTTATCTCTCTAATCGCAATTTGCGTCGCTCATTCTCTTTCTCTCTAATCGCAATTCACGTTCACCATTTCCGATCAATCCTTAGCCCCCGACGGCGTATTTGGTCTTGCCGGTCAGACAATGAAGGTTGGTGGCTGGGTGAAGATGACGAGCTCCACGACCCTCAAAAGGTTACTTCCTCCCTCCCTCTCTCACTCTCTCTCTATTTTATTGATGGATTTTGGATCCTAAATGATTTTGCCCTAATTTATGAAATAATTCCATTCATTTCGATTTCGAAATTGCAGGATTTTAAATGATTTTGCCCTAATTTATGAAATAATTCCATTTAAAAGGTATCTGTGTATGATTATTTAAATGTAAGGAAGATCATGAATGAAGTATTGGATTATGCGAAAAACAATAAACACGAGTTATCGCAAATAGGTGTTTTACATTCTAAGTTGTTTGAATCTTTGTGTGGGAAGAGATACCTTCTGGTGTTGGATGATGTGTGGAATGATGATCAAGATGAATGGGAGAAATTGAAGCTTCCTTTAAGAGGTGGTGCCAATGGAAGCAAGATCATAATCACCACACGAAGCGAGAAAGTTGCATCAATTATGGGCACAGAGCAGAATTGCAAGTTAGAAGGTCTTGAATTGGACGAGTGTTGGACTTTGTTCAATCAACGCGCATTTTCTGGGAAAGAAAAAGAAAATTACCCGAAATTGATGCCGATTGGGAGAGCGATAGTCCAGAAATGTGGTGGGGTCCCTTTAGCAGCCAAGATTCTCGGAAGCTTGATGCGCTTCAAACGGGAGGAAAGTGAGTGGATACATGTGCAAGAGAGGGAGCTCTGGAACCTACATGAAGAGGAAGACAGAATATTGTCAGCCCTAAGGCTGAGTTATAATCATTTACCATCACACTTGAAACGGTGTTTCACTTACTGCTCAGCATTTCCGAAGAAGTTTGAGATGACGAAAGAAAAGTTAATTCATCTGTGGATTACGGAAGGCCTCATTCAATCACCAGGAGATAAGTATGCAACTAAAAAGATGGAGGACACTGGAAGTGAGTATTTCAACGATCTTTTGTTGATGTCATTTTTCCAAGCTGTAAATATAAGCGATGAAAGCAACAAAGTGCCGTTCAAAATGCACGATCTCGGTTCTTGATCTCGCAAAGGTTCTTCTGGAGGTGAGTTCTTTACACTAGCACAAGAAGAAGCACCCATTAATCATGCTCATGGTCATTTCTCAAAAGTTCATGTGCGTAATCATGCTCAAATCCGCCATGCTTCAAGATTCGCAATTTTAAGTCATTTTGGATGCCGAAGAACTTTCCGCCGCAAGGAAATTGTGAAGTTTCAGATTCTTTACCCCTGGAAACAATTCCTGAAAGTTATCCGTTCGCAATCGGTGTCTTTAGGCGACTACGAGTGCTAGATCCGAGAGTGGTTGTGGCATTAGGAGATCTGCATAAATCATTTGGTGCTCGATTCACTGAGGTATCTTGATCTCTACGACACTCTTGTGGAAACTCGCCAAAAAGTGTGGGCCACCTATATAATTTGCAAACTCTGAATGTTTCAGGTTGCCATAGCCTTGTGTATTTACCAAAACAAGTATCTAAATTGATAAACCTGAGACATCTGATTGTAGAGGATTGCATTAGACTTACCTGCATGCCTCCCGTGAAAAGATTGTTGAATCTTTAGGCCTTACCACTTTTTATCGTGGGTAAGAAATTTGAGGAGAGTCTTTTCCAACTTGTACATCTGAACCTCCGAGGGGAGCTAAGTATTAAACATTTAGAGAGAGCTGGGAGCGCAGTTCCGTATTTATGTTTAGAGCAAAAGCAACTTCATTTGCTCAGACTATTAGATTTCACTGTTTTTATGTCATTCTTTTATAGAACAATTGTGAGGTCTATTTCACAGTTGTTGGTTGTGATGTGAATAACTGTGAAATATTTTTCACACTTCTAAAACTGTGAGGTCAGTTTCACAGTTATTTATGAATGTGAAATGGTTTGATTTTTGACCTTTCTAAACTGAGAACTGTGATGTCAATTTCACAGTTAATTTGGTACTTAGTATGTTTGGTTTACCCGTTATTTATCTGTTATTCATGAATGTTTGTGCACAACTGTGAGATCAATTTCTCAGTTATGATGTGAGGTCACTTTCTCAGTTATTGTGCATATCTGTGTGATAGATTTCTCTGTTTTTTTGTCATTCTTTTATAGAACAACTGTGAGGTCTATTTCACAGTTGTTTGGTTGTGATGTGAATAATTGTGAAATTTTTTTCACACTTCTAAAACTGTGAAGTCAGTTTCACATTTATTTACGAATGTGAAATAGTTTGATTTTTGGCCTTTCTAAACTAAGAACTGTGAGGTCAATTTCACAGTTAATTTGGTACTTAGTATGTTTGGCTTACCCGTTATTTATCTGTTATTCATAAATGTTTGTGCACAACTGTGAGGTCAATTTCTCAGTTATGATGTGAGGTCACTTTCTCAGTTATTGTGCATAACTGTGTGATAGATTTCTTTGTTTTTTTGTCATTCTTTTATAGAACAACTGTGAGGTCCATTTCATAGTTGTTTGGTTGTGATGTGAATAACTGTGAAATGTTTTTCACATTTCTAAAACTGTGAGGTCAGTTTCACATTTATTTATGAATGTGAAATTGTTTGGTTTTTGACCTTTCTAAACTGAGAACTGTGAGGTCAATTTCACAGTTAATTTGGTACTTAGTATGTTTGGTTTACCCGTTATTTATCTGTTATTCATGAATGTTTGTGCACAACTGTGAGGTCAATTTCTCAGTTATGATTGTGAGGTTAGTTTCTCAGTTATTGTGCATAATTGTGTGATAGATTTCTATGTTTTTATGGCATTCTTTTATAGAATAACTGTGAAATTTATTTTACATTTGTTGAAAAATAATTTTATTTTATTTATAAAATTTGAAATATATGATGAGTAAACTTGTTTGATTCGTCTTGGCGATGCGATTAAAACAGTGGTTTCGGATATTTTTTTCGACTTTCAGATTTTGAGATATTGCATTTTAAAAATTTAAGAGAAAAAAAAAGGAAGAGAGAGAAAAGGAGAGAGAAAGAAAACAGGCAAGGCGCCAAGGCGCTAGCGTCCGTCACGCGAGAGTGAGAGGGAGGGGTAATTTGGTCCAAAAAAATTGAGGGACTTTTTGGCTGTTTTGATAATGTTAGTCCTTAAAAGTAATTTTTATTTAGACGAGGGACTAATTGGTCAAAGCCTCTTAAAAGTATTAGTTAATCATAATAGTTACTATATAAGGTAACTAATATCATTCAACTTACTAATAAAAGATAAAATGCAATTCGTGCGTAGCACGAGCTTACCACTAGTCTATAGTATAAATGGCAAATGAGAATGAACAGTATAATGAACAGTTCCATTTATTGAATTTTTCATTTTGTCCTCACTAAGTTATTTCTTTCTCATTTTGCCCTTAAAAAAGATTAATTTTTTTTAATTAAAAAAAATTAATTTTAAAAAAAAAACACGTGTTCTTGGACACGAACTTTTACTATTGAATTTTACTATTGAAGTGAGAGTATATAAACTTAAGGAGGTAGTGAATCCACAGTTGTGGAATGAGGTCACCTGACCCTATCAATTTTGGAAACTGTCATAATTAGCAATTTGGAATTTTAATAAATGACATTTTATAACTAAAAATAAAATAATTGTTTTATTAATTTTAATCTCTTTAATTTTTTTATAAATTTGCACTAACTTTTTTACACCTTTTTTTTATTAAATTTGAATTGCATATAATATCTATTTATTTCAATGCAAACTTTACTCTCTTTACAAAACTAGTCAGTAACCCGTCGGTATTCGATGGTGAATAATTTTTTTTTATTAAGTAAATAATTATTTATGTGTTTTAATTGATTTTTAAGTAACAATATAAATCGAAATTGATAATCAATGTAGCAGATATTAGGAGTATAATTAATACATAAAAAAGATGTTGACACATGATGTAACGTGAAAAGCCCTTGAGACAACTATCTCGTCGGCACAAAACCACGGGAGGTTAGGTCCCTGCCTAACCAAAAAACATTATTAAGATTTTAGTGTTACAACTTTGGAAGATGAAGAGATATGGTTACAACAGCGTGAGTTTAATAGTGTGTGCCTAAGTGTCAACATAATCTCTTCCATCTCCTATATATTTAAAGAAAAACAAAATAAAAACAAAGAAAATAATAAGAAATTGCAATACTTTTGTTTAACCACAAATTGTGCGACATAAATTCTCAGAGTCTGTCGAAAACTTCCTTGTAGACTACATTCAACGTCTTGCCATATGTTTGAGCATCTGAATCACAAATAATAACTTTAAGTCCTCTTTTGCTGGTTACTCTGGAAAATGCTACATAAAGTTGTCCGTGATTGAAAATAGGTTGTGAAAGATATAGTCCTACATGGGAAAGAGATTGTCCCTAACTCTTGTTGATTGTCATAGCAAAAGAAACGGCAAGTGGAAATTGCCTTCTTTGGAATCTTACCGGAAATTTTGTCACATATGACGGAGACATTATCATTCTAGTAATAAGCACCTTCATGCCAGCATTCTTTCCCGAAAGCATTTTGGCTTCGACTACGTGCTTACCTACATATATGTAACAAAATTAAGTATTAAATTATATGTATATAATAAATAAAAAATTACTGTATTTACCTAATTGAGTGACAATCATTCTGGTACCGTTACACAATTCAGCAGCTTGATCAAGATTTCTCAAAAGTATTACTATGCACCCAACCTTCAGCTTAATAATGTGATTTGCCAATCCAGAACACTTGATAATGTTTAGAAATTCAGGTGAGAATATATATTCAACACCATTTTCATCATCCTCATCCTTACAAATGGCATCAGAACTCATATATTCAACTTCGTCTCTCAGAAAGAGTGACATGACATAATCATTTATGTTATCGATAATCTCATTTGTTGGAGCAAGCACAGCTCTAGTATGGAAGAATTCTTCGACATCCTTATTTTGCAATAAGTTTGGATATATAAATTCGACTATTTTTGAAATAGGATCTGAAGCCTCACGAATCAATATATCATCAGGAAGGTTGATGTCAATTTTCTCGTCATTATCTCCACCGGCAATCCCATCTCCGACACTCAAGAGCCACTGAGCGAAATCTCTTATCTCTTCGAAATTATGAGAAGTAGAATCACCCTACATTAAGTTAAATATATACAAATTACTTAAATTGAAATAAAAATATTTAAGTAGATGAATAAAGGCTATTTAAGAATTACCTGCAATCTCATATTATGCGTCAATCTGAGAACCTCACAGTCATTCCATATTTTGGATGAACAGAGTGCAGCATGCACAATATCATGCCTACTCCCTTTAGGAACAACAGGTAAAATCTGTCTGAAGTCACCACCGAATACAATAACTAAACCACCAAATGGTTTATTGGAATGTCTCCCCTCGGGTGTACGAATAATATCTCGGAGGCTATGATCGAGAGCCTCAAAACGATGTTTATGAGCCATTGGAGCTTCGTCCCATATAATTAGTTTGGTTTTCTGTAGAAGTGCTGCCTCATCCGTACCCGACTTTAGTTTACTGCAAGTTGAGCTCTCGTTTACCTGTATCGGGATACCGAACCTAGAATGCGCGGTCCTACCTTTCGGAAGGAGCAATGAAGCTATGCCACTGGAAGCAACAGGAAGAACAATATCTCTCCTGCTCCTTAATGCAGAACACAGTGTTTTCCATAAGAAGGCCTTTCCCGTACCACCATAACCATAGAGAAAAAACACACCACCGTTTCCTCGATCAACAGCCGACATAATCTTATCATAAACACTCTCTTGCTCGGCTGTTAACTGAGAATGTAATCTGAAGTGCTCAGCTTTCATCTCATCAATGTCATAAGATGTCTCATCTAGAATGAGCTTATTTATCTCATCACCAATGACATTGCCCACCGCTTTATTGCATCACAAAATTGTTTGGCTTAGCCACTGACGGGCCAGTCCGTTGAATTTTGTGGCTCTGAGCCAATAATTTGATTGGGCCCCTCAATTTTTTAGTATCAATAGGCAGCTATGGGCGAATTTAGTGTAGCAGGTGGGAGTGCACGTGCACCCGATCAAATTCTATTTATAATTAAAAAAATTACATTATTTATTAAGTGTATCCGCATATAAGATTAATTAATTTTCACCTCGATTTCTCAATGATAAAGCAAGCTAACGGTCTTCACAATTGACATATCTTATTACCAATACAGTTGAGATATCTTACTTAAATTCTTTTATCATCATAGCATAAATAATTTTTATTTATTATTCAAGTTAAATTTTTTGCCTCTATTCTGATAAATGGTTTTTTCTTTTTAAATATTCTTATATTTGAACTTTTTTGCTCATTACTTTAACTAAAATAAATGAATTTTATTTATTATCTATTAGTTTTTCATTGTTTATTGTTTGTAAAAAAAAGTAGGTTCGAAACATATAAGAAATAAATTACGAGATTAATTTCAAAAAATGCTTCCTAACATGATGTCATCATTAAAACAACAATAATGTAAATATCGTATTTTTAAATTTCTTCACAACACAAGCACAAGCTTACTATTTCCATGTAAACAATAAAAAGAAAACGGTGGGTTAACTTAAAGATTAGCATATGTTTATAATTAACTTATGTTTTAAGTTATGTATTATAATTTAGTCGTGTCTGAAATAAAATTACTTTAAACTTTTATAGTGTAAATTGTGCCCCCGCCGTCAAAACATCCTATATCCGCCATTGTAGGCAATTGTGTGGTGGTGAATCTCTATTTTTCTATTCATTTTTACGTCATTCGTCGTTATTTTTACTTAATGTATCTTTTTTCGTCTTTATTTACGCTTACGTTTTAGCGGTTTTTAATATTTGAACTATAAATTAAATCATAAACTAACGAGACTTGGGATATTTCATTAATCTTAAGAGTGAAAATGAAAAATTGAAAAGGGTAATAAATTGTGTTAACATTTTTGTTAGATAATTGCAAATAATTTAAAGAAATGTTACAGTAAAATTTAAATGATAATTGCAAATGGTTGAATACAAAAATTTAGTGATAATTATGAAAAATGAAAATAATAATGAGTAGAAAGCCCAAATTTGATACTAATTAATTAAGCTAGATTTTTTTTTTTTTTTTTTTTGAAAATATAGCCCAAACCTACATTTTTAGTCTAGAAGAAAAAAAGAAAAAATATACTCCCTCCGCCCCGCTACAAATCACACACTTTTCTCATGAGCGTCCCGCTACAAATCACACACTTTCTAAAATGGCAAAAAATTTTTACTATTCCCTCCACTCATTCTCTCTTCTACATTATTTTAATATTCACAACACCATTATAATTTACTATTTCCTCCATTCATTCTCTATCATATTTTACTTTTACACTTACAACACTTTCTTCATTATTTTTTTTCTTAATTTACGCGTAAACATTACTACTATTAACTGTTTGATTTCTACAGGGACGGAGGAAATAGTTCAAAGGGTCCGAACACGCACAAATAGAATGAGTTTGAAGTCTTCGGGTCATTTAATTAACCATGATGACAATTGAACAACTTGTATCTTAATTTCAAGATTTTTTTTATATAGCAAAAAATAATATTTTGAGGCCCCAAAATTTTCTTTTACGTTGTCCCGAAAGTCGCACGGGAAAGAGCGACTTTCTTTCTTTGATTGCTCATAGGGCCGGCCCTAGCCACTGATTTGAAGTTTGCAAGCATACTATAAAAAAAAAAACACTTTTGAGCGCTTTAAATATAGAAAACTAGTAAAAGTTCGTGTTCAATGACACGTGTTTTGTTTTTTTATTTATTTTTGGTTAAATTAATTTATTTTTTTTAAAGGGCAAAATGGAAAAAGAACAACTTAGTGAGGACAAAATGAGAAATTTGACATTTATAACTGTTCATAAAACTGTTCACGAAGGAATTGCCACTTATACTATAGATATAGATGCATAAAATGTAGGTTTGCACTAGCAAATTCATCATTATCACTTTATCTCAACTTTCCTTTTAAGTAGTTGGATTAGATGACCATACTAGTACATAATTCAATTCTTATGTGATTATGGACACATCCTTGTCATTTTTCAGAACTTGTCACGTTTTTTATTATTAATCTAAAAAAATAATTAGAAATAAACACCTTTCCTTATCTTTAATAATTCTAATAATCAAGTAGTGATTTCTTTAGAATTTATAGATTTTTTACTTGTCTGTAGCAGCAGTTCAAATTGTCTCATCCATTTCTTTAGATTAAGATTTGTATAGTTTGTAAATTCTTGTGATCAAGAATTCGTATATATATATCTAGATCTGTAATACGTGATTTTTCATACTAATAATATATTTCTCCCTCTTTCCGAAGACATATCCAAATTAGTAAATCATAATTATATTTGTGATAGTGTGTACTCCCTCCGTCCCATTACAAACCACAAACTTTCCTTTTTGGTCGTCCCATTACAAACCACAAACTTCCTAAAATGGAAAGGAATCTTTACTATTCCCTCCACTCATTCTCTCTCCTACATTATTTTAATACTCACAACACCATTATAATTCACTATTCCCTCCACTATAATTCACTTTTCCTTAATTCCCGTGTCTACAGTAAATTTCCCATTACTAATGGGACGGAGGGAGTATATGTTATGATTTTCATATTATCTACTGTATAGGATAAACGATAATAAAAATGCTACATGTGTTATGAAATGGATAGGAGGGACGGGAATATTATTTTTAGGAATAATTTCATGATGCCTCCTTATTTAAAATCATTCTCCATAAACGCCTATGAAAAATTCAAAAGCCCACACACTATTGAAAATCGAGATCAAAATCCCATATAAACCCACCCATATCAATTCTAAGTTCTCAATTTAATCCCAAACAACAATTTAACAATCACAATTCGAATTACTCATATACAATTAAACTCTAAGACATTCAATAATCGTATCTTACTTCTAGAAATTGCAAGAACCAACAGCAGTAGCCTGAATCTGCAATTCTTTGTTCGAAAATTGAAGCTTCAGGTGGCTGATAGTGCGGTTCATGGCGAAGTATGAAGGTTTCAGCCAGATATTTGAAGGTTGAGTTCGCAGGAATTAATCGGAGTTGTACGTAATTGTTGTTGGTGTAGGGGAGATTGAGGCATGTGGCCCACACACTATTAAAAGTCGAGATCAAAATCTCATATGAACTCACATTCCATATTACTCTTATAACTAGGTATAAGAGTTATTTTAGTTTTATAATTTTGAATACAAGAGCATATTACTCAATAAATATATGAAAGTTTTTTATTATTTTTTTAAAAAGTGAAAAATTGTGAAAAAAATATTCTTACGTCTAGAATAATTTTAGTCTTATACCTTTGAATAGATTTATGTAAATTTTGCATTTCAATGGAACTTTTATGTGTATGATATCTTGTACAGGAACCTTAGGGTACTTAGGGTACATGGCCCTTATTCTTATGAAACCGATGGGGTAAGAGCTAAGACAAGACATGCTATACATTTTTAAAAATAATTTCGAGATCATCAAAAATAATTCAACATCTAAAATTATTGATAAAATTGATGATTATAATATTATAATATTTATTTTAATAAAAAGAAATTAATTAAAATAATAATCATATTTAAAATTATTGATAAAGATAAAAGTATTAATAAAATTTGTAAATATCAAATTTAGTTTGATATCATGAATGAATTTGATACCTATTGTTGGATATAAAAATTTGATACCTTATAAATAAATAGTGATCAATACTCACTCCGTCCCACGATAATCTGCAAAAAGATCTCTTTTGGGCGTCCCACAATAATGTCCCACAATAATCTGTATTTTTTCAAAATGAAAATGAAATCCACTTCTTTCTACTCACAACCATTACCCACTTACTTCACTTTCTCTCTCCTACTCAACCATCTACACTCACAACGCATCACCTTTTTCACTTTTCTCCTTAATTCTCGTGTCAAGCCAAAAAATGTATATTATTCCGGAACAGAGGGAGTAGATATCAAATTTTGATTTTAATTCCTATTTAACTAATTTTATTATTGGAGTTGCCCTAACCCCAGGAAGGAAACAAAAAAAAAGGCATTAGTCTAGATGGGTAAATGATCGTGTAAACAACAATATAAATGAAGGATAATATTTGTATTTGTGGCACCCCACGTGCCGACAATAGCAACCATTCACCAACTTTCTTAAATTAGTCATTTGAATAGTATAGGTTTGATAAAGTAAAGTAAATGAAACATACTCTCCAATAAAAAAATTATTAAATGAGATTGTCTCACTCTCACCGTGTTTTAAAATGAATAATCATTTTAATTATTTTGAAAATATTGACTTTTGATAAAAATTACTCCCTCCGTCTCACTTTAAATGGTCCAATTTCTTTTTTGGGACGTCCCACTTCAATTGGTCTCTTTCATAAATGGAAAGTTTTTCATATATTTATACCCTTATCATCTCCACATATTTACAAAAAAATCAATCATTAACTTACTATTTCTCCCACTCATTCTCTCTCCTATTAAATATTTTTAACTTTTACATTCTCTCTCCTATTTTCTACCACACATTTAATTTTTTACATTCTTTCTCATTTAATTTTTACCCACTTTATTCATTTTTCTTAAGAACCGTAAAATAAACCAAGGGACCATTTAAAGTGTAACGGAGGGAGTATAAAAATATTTACTATTTACTAATTACTTTTAAATTTTAGTTTTGAAAATATAATAAATTATGAAATTTGATAAAAAATGAAATTAATTTTTTAGTGGATTTTGGATAGTTGACAGAGAGGGCTATAAAAAATGATTAATAGAGTAAAAGAATAAGACTTATAGGTTGCTTCTTTGTGTGTACTTTGAAGTGACCAATCAGCTTCAAAAGTATTCCCAAAGTACTCACAGATGACAGAACAAGACTTCTATTGTTGGAATTGCCATAACATATCTTCCCTTCGACTGGTCCCCTCTCCGCCTACTTTATTATGTCTAAAGCTAGTAAATGGTTCAGATAGTCACATACATTAAATACTCCCTCTGTAGTAATGTAGTAATTACGTCTCAGTAATTAGTTCATCATTTTTTACCTGACATGCAAATTAAGGGGGAAGAAAATGCTGTGAATGTAATAGTAAAACAGGAAAGAGAATGAGTGGAGAAAATAGTAAATTTAAAAAATATTGTGAGTGTAATAATAAAATAGGAGAGAGAATGAGTGGGTGAAATAGTAAAGATTCTTTGCAAAAAAAGAAAAAGTGAAGCTTTAAATGGGACACCCAAAATGGCAAAAAGTGAAATTATTAATGGGACGGAGAGAGTACATTAACTAGAGATATCAATACGGGTTGGCGAGTGAGGCGAGCAGGCTCAATCCGCTAAAGTCCGTCATTAAATGGGGCGGGACGGGATGATCTATATTTTTGGCGGGCTGAAAATACGTTATTCCAAACCAACCCACCTTGGTGGCCATGCGGGCCAATCAAATAAACGAAATTTAGGCTTAAAATTGTGCATAACTGATACCAAAAAACAAAAAATCATAATAGTCAAACAAACAGAAACTGCCAAACACACTACTATCTCAAAAGATAATAAAAATCATGACAGTCAAACTAACACAAACAAAGATTCATGTCAATATAAAATAATTCTCAAGCAGACAACACAAGTAAAATTTACACAAATTGCTACAAACAAAGACATGTAAATCATTATCATAGAAGTACATGTGTGTGGATAGTAGACAGTAACAACAATGAATTAGTGCTCGTGATGGAGTGCACCGACGGCGATAGAAACGACGACGAGGGCAGCGACGTCTCCTAAGGGTTTCACCGTTTCTGTTCTTTACTTCTCTCGAGTCTCTCTCAATTAACGATTCACGGATTGAGTTCACAAATTCGATGTAGCCCCTAAATTTCCACTTAAAAATGAAATTATTTTTTGGCGAAAAAAATATAAAAAATATAGTGGGTTGCCCCGCCCTAGCTCGCCCGAACCCGTTTTGGCCCTCACCCATATGAGCCAGCCCAAATTGGCCAAATTTTATTTGGGTTAGTAATTTTAAAAGTCAACCCACACCTATTACATGGCAGGGCGGGCTGGCCCGACAGACCCAACACAAATTGACGGCTCTACATTAAACTTACACAAAAATAAAAGTCTGATACATTAAATATCCAAGGTTAACATACACGTTCAAACTCCCTCCGTGTCACCCGAAAATTCAAACTCTCCTTCCACCCGAAAGTTCAAAATCTCAAAATAACAATCCAAACAACTTATTATGATTTGAGAACTTATATAACTTCAGAGGACGACAACTTATTTTCTTGAAGAAATACTGGCATGGGTGAAGCATGTGACAAACCATCAAGTGTATAACAAGAAAACTAATCTGTCTAAATTTTCCCTATCTAACACATTATTCTAAATAATTAACAACTCCTCATAGTAATACATTAATAAAAATTACATCAAATATCTCGTAAAATAAAACCCTATTGTACGATTTAGCAAAAAGTAAAACAATTGTATTTTCGGAAATTTCTACAAGGAAAAACAAAGGGTCAAACGGTATTATTAGATGAACGAATTGAAGGTGTAAACCAAACAGGTCGAGGAAGAATGGTCATGAGAGGCATGTCTTCTTTAAAGCATGGAACTTTTTGTATTGAACCATCCCCAATGTTATAAATCCCAACGTCATGTCCTTCATGTATTCCGCCTTGATACTCGATGTTGTCATCGGTGAAGTAGATGCTATTCCTGTTGCATTCTGGAAATTCGATTGTCGAATAACAAGTGCTATGATTTTCACCTAAAAACACGATATTATCCCCTATATCCCTCACCTTATTCCACTCATTCTTTTCCTCGTCCAATTTGAAAACATTAAACTCTTTGGTCCTATAAAAATGGTTGCCATCATCTTCGACGACATTGTTGTCAAAGTCATTCTCATGTTGAGCTTCTAAAAGGCTATCGTAAAATTTCACCCCTCTAGAGATGAGCAATAGTGCCCCGTATGTGTCGACAGCCAAGTACATTGCATGGCATATGTTGATACCAGATGGTGGTTCATGAAATATCGTGGCTTGTGGATTCTCTACATCAAAAACACAAACCCTACCGTTGCAATTGACAAAATAAAACTTGCCTTTGGAGTAAACGACATCGTTTTGTGAAGGTTTCAAATCGTGTTGGACTTGAGTCCACTTGTTGTCGCCAATTCTACAAAAGACCAAACGACTCAACGATCCACATAATGCCACAGCTATGCAATCTTCTTCTTCCGGGTCGTTTGATAGGATGATCTTAGTCGTGAAAAAATCCTCAATGTCCTTAAGGCTCATCCTATCAATTGCCCCACAAGAAATATCTTGGTAAATATATTCACGTCCCACATCCTCCTTGTTGAAACCTAAAATGTCAGGCATTGTTGTAACGGGAGGAAGTTCTATACGTTGTTGCGTGAGGGGATTAAGCATGAATATGGCGGGACTAACATCTTCCACCATTATCAACCAACCGTGGGATGATCCGACGCACTTCTTACCATGAGCCTGTGGAAAATAAAGATGATGGAGCTTATTCTCCATGATACTATAACAGCGGCGAATTGGACATTGAGATTGACCGGGTTGATCATGATCACAAGGCAGGATCAACCAAGGAAGTTGAGGACGAGACATTCTTAATTACAGAAAAGAAAAAGAAAAAGAAAAAGAAGGGAGGCTCAGGCCTAGGTAGGTAGGAGATCGTGGCGGGGAAAAAGAAAAAGAAGGGATAGAAAAAGATGATTCATGGAAACTAATTTATAGTTGATTCATTAATCCAAAGCCTGCATGAATTAGGGAAAAGCTTGGTAGGTTGTTGAGATAGGAAAGGAGTATATATCTTGTTATATATTTGTATAAGAGTAGATCTTTATTATCTTTCTACAAGTTTGTATATCATTAGGATTCCTTAGTACAATCTCTGTTTCAAATACTGTTTGAAGAAAAAGACTTCAAGAAACATAACAAGAGAGAGAGAGAGAGGGAGAGATAGAGAGAGAAATAAACCGTGTAAATGTGGTTGTTCTTTTGTTACATATCAAGCCAAAAGGCTGTTGGGATTTGGATCCTAAACCTACAAGGAAAAAAGGGGACTAAGTCGGAGGGGTTTGTTGAGGTCAAGAAGGATTCAAAAACGGAGAAGGGCCTGGAGCAGCGCCAGGCGGGCGCCTCATATGGCCGAGGCGGGCGCACCATTGGCCGAGGCAGTGGCCGAGAATTCTTCAAGGCCAGGCGGGCGCATGGTGAACTTGGGGCGGCCGCCTCAATGCTGGCCGAGATTCTGGGCTTGATTTGTTTCCTTGTTTGATTAGAACTCTTCTTAAATTAGATTTAGGGTTTCCTTGTAACTATATAAGCATAATTTCGGCCTAGAACACATTGTAGCAACATATTAGAGAGACTAATAACATATTGGCTTGGCAATTGCCCCCGGACGTAGTTCACGAGTTGGTGAATGAACCGGGTAAACAACTCTTGTGTTCTTGTGTGTGATTGTTTCTTTCTTGTACGTGTGGGTGTGTTAATTTCTTTGTGTTGATTGCAAACGGAGAGCACCAATTTCACAACAGGCTGTATCGAGCTTTGGTTTGGGGGATTCAAAGTTTCATTCGTTGATTTTTGAATCGCGTTCTTGGGGATTTTGGTGAAGCGATCAAGATGAAGAACCATATCGAGAAATTCGGCGGTGTGAATTTCACGTTTTGGAAGACAAGGATTGAAGACTACCTTTATTGTAAGGATCTTCATAAGCCCTTGAAGGAGAAGCCCGAAGACATGTCACAAGGGGATTGGGAGGTGTTGGATCGGAAGGCGTTAGGAGCGGTAAGGAGTGCCACTAACCGACTGACGTTGCACGGAACGCCATATGGAGGCCAAGACAACGGTGGAGTTGCTACAAACGCCGTCGGACATGTATGAGAAGCCGTCGAATATCAATAAGGTGCATTTGATAAAGAGGTTTGCGAATGCGAAGATGTCGGAAGGGCGTACGGCGGCAAGTCATATCGGCAATTTCAAAGGTATGGTGGACCAATTGAAAAGTGTTGATATTACTTTCTCCGATGAAGTGCTAGCTTGTTTTCTTCTAAAATCATTGCACGATAGTTGGGAGGTTCTTGTCACAACGATTAGTACGTCGAAAACGGCATTGGTGTATACGGAGGTTAGAGATCTCATCCTGCAAGAGGAGTTGCGAAGGAAAGAGAAAAGGGGAGAATCGTCCGTAGATTGGGCCGCACTTAGGGTGGAGAGAAAAAGGGGTGGACCTAAGGGGACAAAGGTCAAGTGCTACAATTGTGGTGAATTGGGGCACATCGGTTATATTTGTCCGGGAAAAAGTGGTGGTGCGCGCGTGGTGGATGATGGTGGTGATGTATTAATCCTAGGGGAGGAGCGATCGGGTGAAGATTGGGTGTTGGATTACGGAGCTTCTTGTCATGCTAGTGGGGATGCGGAATCAATGAGGCGTTACAAAAGCTTGGGAGATTTTGGGGTTCTCTATCTTGGTGATGGTCAACCATTGAAGATCAAAGGTAAGGGGGACGTAATGATGAAGACACCTAATGGGGCTGTTTTACAACTACACAACGTGATGCATGTTCCGGATTTGAGGAGGAGGGTGATTTCTGTGGGACAACTTGACAGGGAAGGATACGGTGTTTCTTTCATTGGTGGGTCTTGGGAAGTCACAAAAGGGGCTAAGGTGTTGGCTCATGGGGTTAAGGGGAAGACGTTGTACTCTACCTACAATGTCGTTTTTCGTTCCGGTGGGAGCAAGAGGCTTAAGAACCGGCCTGTTGGTGTAAAAAGGGGAGACATCAAGAAACGGTATGTTGGGGAGGACACAAAGTTGATCAACGTGGTGTGGAAGTCCAAGGGCCCTAACAGAGAGCGGTTTCAGACCAAGAATAGTCGATGCAAGAAACAAGGTGTGTCCGAGTTTCAAGGGGAAGCATTGCGAGGAAGGTGGGTCACGGAGGGAGAAGGCGAAGTTAGACTTGCGGGGAGAAATCAAGGTAGAAGCTGATTTGGGGAGGCAAGAACGATCTAACACGGGGAGGTTGAAACGTCGCTTGGTTTCAACTCGCCTTAGTACTTGAGGAGAGGTGTGGTAGTGTCAAGCCAATATGGATGAGGGGGAAATGTGTTCGAAGGTTTTTACTCCGTGGTGGGAGTTAATGGGTGATTCTATGTTTGTTAGTTTAGTCTCCGGTGGGAGATTGTTGGGATTTGGATCCTAAACCTACAAGGAAAAAAGGGGACTAAGTCGGAGGGGTTTGTTGAGGTCAAGAAGGATTCAAATACGGAGAAGGGCTGGAGCGGCGCCGGTGCGGGCGCCTCATGGCCGAGGCGGGCGCACCATTGGCCGAGGCAGTGGCCGAGAATTCTTCAAGGCCAGGCGGGCGCATGGTGAACTTGGGGCGGCCGCCTCAATGCTGGCCGAGATTCTGGGCTTGATTTGTTTCCTTGTTTGATTAGAACTCTTCTTAAATTAGATTTAGGGTTTCCTTGTAACTATATAAGCATAATTTCGGCCTAGAACACATTGTAGCAACATATTAGAGAGACTAATAACATATTGGCTTGGCAATTGCCCCCGGACGTAGTTCACGAGTTGGTGAATGAACCGGGTAAACAACTCTTGTGTTCTTGTGTGTGATTGTTTCTTTCTTGTACGTGTGGGTGTGTTAATTTCTTTGTGTTGATTGCAAACGGAGAGCACCAATTTCACAACAAAGGCTGTGTGAGGAAAAGAATGTAATGTCAAGTCTCAGAGCTTTTACGAGCAGGCACCCCTGCCTGGAGCTTTGTTGATCAAGTCTGTAACCCTTGGGATGAGCTCTTTAAACGATGGCCGAAGTTGTGCATTGCTGCTTGTTTTTGTCAATAATAAATATGCATTCATTGCACTAATTTTTTTTTTTTTGAAGAATTTGTTTTTTTTTTTTTGTGCGACGGAGGGAGTATGAAATAGAATTCAATGCAATAATCATTACTTGAAAACGCACATTTGCCGGCAGTCATGGATGATGGAGGACACGGATGGATCCAAGCCTTCTGGTAGTTCCAATCTACGATCCATGAAGCCCACTACTCCAACGACCTTTCAGCATGCAAGTATATTACCAGTTAGTAAATCAAGCGAATTCCAACGATTATCGTTTATAATCAAACCCCCTCCCCCAAGCCTATGACCTATGGACAAGGCCACTGATACGAGATTGAATTTTACTTGCAAGCCATTGCAGTTTGACACAAAAATTCCCTATATATTATCTCTATTTCCTACCTTCTTTGTCAAAAGCATCTCATTGAACTCTACTTGAAAGGCATTGTAGTTTGACCCAACAATTCCCTATGTTCTCCTTGTTTCCTACCTTCTTTGTCAAAAGCATCGGGGAAATAGTAGGAGGTCTGTACATTTCTAGTATTTCCTGTCTAAACTTAAATATCTAGAAAACAAAAATTAAATATTCAGAACTGCAAACATGATGCACTCAAAACTGCAAGGAAATTTCAAAAAAAAAAAAAAAACTATAACGAGGCATTTTCTTATAATTAAAATTATATAAAAAAGAAAAAGGAAGCAAGCTAACATTTTAACTCTAGTCTGTGGTGCATACGAGAAGGAGAGAGAGAAGATACCTGTAGAGAATTGAGGTCCTTCCATGGGATGGATTCTGTTATTAGTTCCCAAAGGATTATGCCAAAACTGTAGACATCCGACCTGCCCATGGTTAAAACAAAAAGTGTATAAGCTAAACCCTCTTTGCTTGTTTGTATTTTTCTACTTTTCTTTGCAATTGGCTAGAGCCTACAGGTGAGGCTCAATGCTTGCTGCGAAAGCCAATTTCACTTCCAAATAAATAATTTGGAATCCATGCAAAAAGAACTGTGTGAACTACATACTATTCATTACATAAGCTCACAAGTTAAGAAAAGAAAAGAAAAAAAGCTCACCCCGGAGGAAAAACAAAAGACTGATCATATTTTCCCCCTTTTTTTAAAAAAAATGGAAGAAACTAATACTTGTGGGAAATGCTTGATACAGACTCAACATTGAACACAATCAAGATCAGAGAGAGTAAGTTCACTACAGTGTCAAAAAAACTGATCATATTTTCCCCTCTTTTTTTTTTAAAGCTCTATCTCTTCCAACTAATTGACCTGAAAATTATTGACAGTTCAAAAGTATTGGTCAATGTTGAGATGAACTAATTAGAGAACCATACTGTTCTGGTAGCCGGATATGTTCAATTGGCTGATTCAGTTATGATAACTATGCCTTCAGCATAAATATTCAAAGAGTAGTTTTGAACTTACTTCTCATTTGACAGTTCATTTCGAAGCACTTCAGGTGCCATCCACTGAGGCTGCAATAAACATAGCAATAAATTAGATGTCAAGAAGCCAACCTTCATATAAGAAAAATAACAAACAAATCAAACATTTTATTACGTTGAGAAGAGTTTAAAGAAAAATAAATTCTAGGAGAAGAAGAAAAGTGAAGATCGTACTGTTCCTCTCCCAGATCTTGCAGTTATAAAAGTAGCATTCTTCAACTTTGAGAGGCCGAAATCCCCAACCTGGCATACAGATTCAAGGTGACTTGTCCAATTAACTGGAAAAACAGACTTATGGAGTACTTGAAGACGTTATTCAGAAAACAATACCTTCACATTCCAACTTTTGTCGACAAGAAGGTTTGAAGACTTCAGGTCTCTGTGAATTATTGGTGGATTTCTATGATGTAAATAGTTCATTCCTCTTGCCTAAAGCCAAAGAATAAACGACTTGAACAAGGTTTTGATGCCCTACACTAACACAATCCCATATAATATTGATGTCCCAACTAAGGAGTTCTACTATAAACTCACGACGTCGAGGGCCATACGCAACCGACGCTTGATATCTAAAGGTTGACCGCTCTTGTGAAGTGTTTTGAAAAGGCTTCCCCTGATTATATAAGCAAAGTTAGGCAAACCTCTTGTCATGGGTAAAATTAAGAACCTGACAATTAAATGGTAATTACTACTCAAATTTTGTTATAGGCAATAAAAGAAGATGGTACCTGGGTAAGAACTCAGTAACCATGGCAAGTTTTTCAGGCGAGTATACTGCCCCCATAAACAGCAGCACGTTTGGATGTCTGAGTCTTCTTATTATATTAACCTGAAGTAGATGCATATTGAAACTGGTAATTTTTTATTTCAATTCCTTTTCATAACAAAGGAAAGAAAGTCAGAGTGAAATATCTCGTTTGCTGATTTTTCCAAACACCTCTTTTTTGTAGTCATGCAAAGCCTCCTCACTATATTGGTTTCCAAAATAAACTTTCACTGCAACATCCTGTTTATATGAAACAAGAATAAAGAGTTGCACTCAGTTAACATTCTTTTAGATTATCTTTATCCGAATAAAAACATGATAAACTTCCAACTTCTAAGTAGATTGTACCGATCCTTTCCAAATTCCGCGGTAGACCAAAGCAAAAGAGCCTGAAATGGAAGCATATAGTTAAAACCTATATCTGATCAAAAGAGTAGAAGTCTATAAGAGATCACTGAAGTGTATGTTGAGCTCAAATCCTACAATATATGATGTGTGAGCAAAACATGTGTGTGTGAAATATTAGTGTAACCATTTTAAAGGAAGTCTTCCCTTCTGTCAACTATGGTTCTTGAATATGTGCTCAACCAAAGAAGACTAATAATGTAACCAATCAACTCTACCTTGCCCAATCTCCTCCCTGAAATTTATATCTCCCCAATGAATTTCAATATCAGCAACCAAGTTCAAGTCATCCTCGCCTTTCGCTAATGAAGTTCCACTGCCACCACTGCCACTCTCATCTGAACTTGTAGATTGTTTAGCATCAGCCTGTCGGTGAACTGTATATTGCTCGAACTGTATTGCCAGCTGATTAACAGATTTTGTTAGTTAAAGACACCCATATCTCTGTAATTACAGCAAGAACTGTTGGTGCATTTACGTTAATAGGTGCTAATCGTTTGGCTGCAGGGATAGAGGTTACCAGGGGCGGATCCAGGCGGGGGCAGGCGGGGGCATTCGCCCCCACCGGCGGCGAAAATGCAGTGGAATTTTTTTTTTTTTGCCCCCCTCCCCATATTTTTTGTTATATATATATATATAATTAACTTCAAGATTAACATCAGTGAGTGGTGTGGTTCAGCGGTAGAAGGGGTGAAGTTAAAGCCTTTGGTGTTTCCTTTCAAATCCATGTTCGAACCCTGCTACCTACATTTTCGATTAATTTTTTTGTCCTCCATCTTTGCTATTCTCTCTCTCTCTCCATTTCTTTCTCTTAACAGTTTTGTTTTTCTCTTTCTCCTAATTTCCTCACATTTTTTCAATCTTAATTAATTAGTTAGGCTTTTTGCATTTTTTTTGTTTTTGATCTTTCTTCCTATTATCCCAAGTTTAATTAGCAAATTTGAATTTCTTTTTTGTACGAGTAATATATTTTAATAAATTGTTTGCGTTAAATACTTCAACATTATTTCAATCGTTCTTTGAATTATTTACTTTTATCATTTTTGTTAACTAAAATACATTGTGTTTCATGGATCCGACCCATTTTTTACTTGTCCGACCCGAATTTTTTTTTTTCGGGGGCGCTGCCCCCGAACCCCCTTGTAATCTTGCCCCCCCCCCTCGGGCAATTCCTGGCTCCGCCCCTGGAGGTTACCTCGTGGGTTACATGTTTTTCATGGTCAGCGTCAATAACACAATGGTTTGTAGTTGTTGCCATTGAACTTGTAAGATGATCCAACTCTTTCGCTGCATTGTTGCCAAGGGAAATATCGTTGGAACCATTTTGCTGAATACTATTATCCTCGTCTTTGGCTAAGCTCCTGCTTAACTTTGATAATACCTTTGCTGCCTACAGGTTACCCAAATAAACTGATCATATTTCAACTTGGATTACGGCATGACAAGTTAATAGATGCTCAGATATTCAAGTACATTAGTTCAGATTATTAATTTTTCAACATTAATCATTCTATAAAAAGGCGAGGTAGTTGTGTTCCTGCCCTGGTATGTATAGGGTCTATGTATGTTGTATTACCTCTGCGAGCAAAGAGAATTTATTTGTTCAAATCCATGAACTCCTAGTCATGATTTCATCATGTCATACTTCCCTAAAGCTTTCCTGTATTTTGAATGTCCCAGAATTATGTACCAGTACCACATACATCATATCCAATATACAACAAATGTGACGGTCAATTGGACTTCCATTTATATATTTAGTTCAATTATGAATTCCCCAACTGGACTGGATAACTCTTTAAGACACTAATAATTATATATTGAAGTTCATCAAAGATATGAGCAAGAAAAGACATAGGAATGATAAGTACAAGTTTAGATGGTTGCGAAGATTCAGATGTAGACTCATCCTTGTCAGAGCTTTCTCCGCCGAATTTTTTCTTCAGAGTCTGTAAACTTAAAGTTCCAAAAGTAGGCTTCACAGGCTACAATAAGGATTTTCTTTTAGAATCCACTTTTCACATACATAAAAGTGTATATTCCAAGAGTCGAGGCTTACAGCTTTTGGCGGCTTTTCTGATGTTACATCTTGAGGTTCCTGTACGATCCTATCTCCATCCCCGGAAGTTGTGCACTCATCTCCCTGTTTTCGTGATAGCACTTTTGATGCCTGATTGGTTCAACGGACAAGTGTAAATACTCAGTCTCTTATTGTTATGAAAAAAACAAGACAAATATTTCATGAAAAAGAAGAAGAAAAAGAATAAGAAAATAGAAATAAGTTATAAAAGTAATTAATAAATAAGCACCAGATTGGAAACAGACGATGCAATTTGTGACTGTGGAGGCCACTGAATCTTTTTCATGTTTAACCCCCATACTCTATTTTGATCATTGGCTCTCACATTATCTGAGTTTATTTTATTAAATACAGCTGCATCACTTGAAACAAAGATATCTCCAACAAACTCACCATCCTCATATAATGGACTTTTTGTCACTAAAGCCATGAATACCTCACCTGATCTCTTCTTAAATGGAAACTGACCTGACCAAGATTGACCAGTGTTTCGCCTTCCCATGATTCTCTCTGCAGACTCATAGTGTTCTTCATTAAGAACTTCCAAAGCTCTTTGTCCAAGTACTTCAGATTCTTTATAACCATAGAGTGTTTCCGCAGGACGACTCCTGAATGTAAAAGTTTTCTTCGAATAAATATGGGAAGTGATGTATATTATACTAGCAAGCAGCCCATAAGGTAAACTCTGTTCAGTCTTCCCGTGATAGCTCATTGTTCATTTTTTGGCAATCCTTGACAAGAAGAAAACATGTCTGTCTACATACGGGGAAAATATTCTAAGAGTAGATAAATACAAAATCTAGGTACAGTCAGTAAGTAAAAATATATGGCAACAGTATCCACAATCAAGCATAAATGCGTCAACCTAAAAAAAAATTATATGAAACTGAAACTACAACAGCAGTTGCTAACAGAGACTTGATAGGTGAGAGAGAATAGAAGTGGTTCATGTGCTTATAATTGTGGAAATATAGAAACGACCTTCAAATGAAACAGTTACAAAGACGCAGTTGTATGGGATCAATATTGAGAAAGCACCGTGACCTCCTTTGAGAAAGTAATTTATGTCTCTTATCAAAAACTGCTTAATGCATGTTGAGTGCCTAACACTCTTAATGTTGTAGCCCAAAATTTGATTCAACTCAAAGTATTTGGGAGCTCGGTCCAAATGGAAATTCTCTTGATCGAGGACTGTGATGGGCTATGGGGCCAGGCACATCTATTATGCAGTTGGAGTAGATACACATCACCTAGTTTCTTCTTATGACCCCTTACCTCTACACAAACTCAAAAAGGAGAGAAGAGGAAGAAATAAAAGGCCCGCTCATTCATTCACTCTTGCAGTAGAGACAACTATATGTACATTCCTCAAAAGGGAATGGTAATAGCAACAGACCCTTTTAAATTTAATATGAACTTTCATCGAACACCATATGTACCAGTGCACCAACCCATAACAGACTGGAAACAAGCATTTATTCCACCAAGACTTCATCCCATTACATAATGCAATTTTATTTTTTTATCTAATATCCCTCACTAATCTACTTCGTAATCCATTTTGGAAGTCCATTGCAGTTGAGTTGACTAATACTAGGCATTCCTTGGCATTTTACTCTAAAATCATGTATAAGTATGCAACTAATTTGCACCACAATGTCATAATTCTGGATCTAAGTAATCGATCATATACTAACATGGTGAATTGGAAGTCAAAATCAAAACAATCATATCAGATGACATTAAACTTTACTGTTCCATTGGATCCCTGTACAGAAGCAAGCATATCAACTAAGTGAAAATTATTTGTCGACGGAGTATTAATTACACCTCAGAAACCAAAATCAATAGAAAGCGAAGAACTGCTTGATTAAATTAGGAAAAATAAAAGCAGCTCAATCGGGAAAAAATCCTGAAATTACCAGTAAATTATCTCTCCGGACTCAGGTCCGATCACGAAAACTGCTTGTCCCATACAATCCAACACATTCCGGTACAAAATTCCTGAGGAGATCGCTCTGTTTCGGTGAACTAAACTCGCCGCACTGGATCCTGCCGTCGCCGCCTCCTCTTCCTGCAATTTCTTACTGCTCTGCTCTTGCACGAGTACATGGAACTGCTCTTTGAGCTTGGAATGACTCGTCTCCAAACTCAGACACCGATCCGCCAGAGCTTGAAATACCGAGAAATCTGATTCGCCGCCTTTCATACAGGTGTTTTTCGCCGGAATGTGGGCGGTGGTGGTGGATGTGGACTGCGTCAAGCGCGGGTTTCTTTATTACAAAATGCAGAAATGCTGGCTAAGAATCCGTCTACGTGTATAAAGTCCGTACTAATAATTACAATTACCTCCCTTATACTTAAATAAATTTGTATTGTGCCCCTCTTTACTTTTGTGAGATATGGTCATATCGTTGACTTTCTAACTAACTCCCAAGATTTCCTTAAAAAAAAAACTAACTCCCAAAATAAATGTTTATTGAATAACTCTTGTGAAAAAACTAGTTTTTTTCAAAATATTATAAAAAATTAGTTTTCAGAACAGTTTATCACTCTTATTAATTAGATTTAGTGCTTTAAAACTAATTTTTTTCTTATATTACGAAAAAACTAGTTTTTTGCAAGATTTTGGCATGTTTTTAGATAATTATTTTAAAATAAATACGGAGTATTCATTATTTATTTTTTGAAAAAAATCTTCCCAAGGTGATTTTCATCTTTAAAATATTGTAATTCAATGTATGTATGCATGAAAAATTAAAAGCTTACTAGATCTAGATGGGTAACTTACAAAATGAGGTTTAAAATTCAACATTCTTAAAATAAGGTTTCATATTTTAATTTGGTATGTCAAAGAGTCTGATTTGCTTTATTCTCAAAACAGAAAATTTTGGGGAAAACTAGTTTCCTCATATATTATAAAAAGTCTTGTTTTTTATTTTTAAAAAAAATTGTACGTGCCTTTGTTTCGATTTTTAAAACAAGACTTTTTATAATGTTAGGGAGAAACTAGTTTTCCCCAAAACCTACTCTTCTCAAAAAATGGCAAATAATGAATAGTGTTTAGGAAATTTATATCCTCTTTTTTTTTAAGAATTAAAAAAAAAAAAAAAAAAACAATACTTACTACCCTACTTCTTTTATAATTTTAGCTCCCACTAAAATTATAAATCTTAGAATTTGAAAAAATAATTATTACAATTTAATAAAAATATAACTTTCTAGTTGTTTATTTTCTTATAAAATTCAAATATACTTGGAGTTGATCTCGAAAAGTTATCAATTTTTAATGTATTTCAACTTATTATATGCATATAATAAAATTTATTTATACGAAAATTTAAAATTCATCTAATTGACTAAAATTCTTTAAATAATAATTAAAAATGTATCGATATATTTAAGCAAAAATCTTGTAAAAACGCGTTTTTACAAACTTAAGAAAAAACGTGTTTTTGACCTGCGGTTCATTTAACGGACGCTAACACAAGCTTTTCCGGTCCGGTTCAATTTTCTTTCGTCATTTGCGCTCTCAATTTGATTTCTCTTACTTGTTCTTCAAGAATTCCGGACAGTTTTCGTAGTTTTTCATTAATTTCCACCGATTTTGAACATTTTCGTCATTTGCGATCATCAATTTTCACCGATTTACATCTTCTCTGAGCTTTTTTCAGTCATATTTTTACTTATTCTCCGACATTTTGTCTGGCCAAACCAAAAAAATCAGGAGCAAGTATCGGAATGAAGGTATGATACTTGATTTTATTTCTTTTTCGACATGTTTTCAGTCGTAATTTTCTTCGATATCCACATATTGTTATTTATTAATGAACTAGCACATTATATTCGTGATGCTGGCACTTTGAAACCCTACCACTGTCACTTTTGATTCCACCTATTGTTATGGATTAATTAACTGGCACATTATATTCGTGATTCTGGCATTTTGAAACCCTAACACTGGCACTTTAGAAACACTAATACTCGCATTTTGAAAACTCTAACATTGTCACTTTCAAACACTAAAGCTGGCACTTTGTAAAATTGATGCTGGCATTTGTAACATTGATGCTGGCACTTTGTAACATTGATGCTGGCACTTTGTAACACTGTTGTTACTGGCACTTTACAATACTGATGCTGGCACTTTTGAAACACTGATGCTGTCACTTTGAAAATTCTAACACTGGCACTTTCAAACAATGATGCTACACTTTTAAACACTAAAGCTGACACTTTGTAACAATAATGCTGGCACTTTTGTAACACTGATGCCAGCATCTTAAAACACTTTTGTAACACTGTTACTGGCACTTTACAATACTGATGTTGGGACTTTAATACTGGCACTCCAAACAACTGTCACCGGCACTTCAATGACACTGAAGTTGTTGATATGCTGAAGTTGCTGAAGCTACAAATAAGCAACACTGGCACTACGATAACACTCACTGGTACTTCAAATAAGTAATACTGGCAGTCTAAGCAACACTCACTGGAACATATCATAAAAAACACTAGCACATTCAAAAATTAATACTGGCACTACAAAAAACACTCGCTGGCACTTCAAATAAGATAATACGGGCACTCCAAAACACACTCTCTGACACTTCAAATAACAAAGTAACAATGACAGTCCAAGCAACACTCACTGGAACATATCATAAAAAACACTGACACATTCAAAAATTAATCTTGCATTACAAACAACACTCACTGACACTTCAAAAAACAAAGTAAAACTGACAGCCCAAGCAACACTCACTGGCACATATTATAAAAAACACTGACACAGACACTTAAAATAAGTAACACTGGCACACTGGCACACTCACTGGAACATATTATAAATAACATTGGGATTGGAAAGACAAACAAAACAAATGTACTTGCATTATACTCCCTCCGTCCCAATCTAAATGTCCTAAAATGGGCTCGGCGCGGGAATTAAGGAAAGTGAGGTAGGAAAGAGAAAAAGTTTAAATGTTGTGAGTATGAAAAATTAAATAGGAGAGAGAATGAGTGGGAGGAATAGTTAGGAGAGAGAATGTTGTGAGTGTAAAAGTAAAGTAGGAGAGAGAATGAGTGGGATAGGAAGAGTATAAAAATAATAAAATGTTTCCATTTTGGGATTGAGACATTTTAAGTGGGACGCCCAAAAAGGAAAGTTGAGACGTTTAGATTGGGACGGAGGTAGTATAAAACAAACTATGGCATTATATAAAAACACTGGCATTATGAAATTGGCTTACCTGTATCGTGATTATCATCAATTGTGTGAGGAATTTGATCAATTACAGTAGCATTTTCTGCAAAATCGCCAGTTTCTCTGCAAAATTGCCAGTTTCATCTTCAAAATCGTCAGTTTCATCTTCAAAATCGCGTAAGATCATCATAACCTAATAAAAAATCGACAGTTTTGAATGAAACAATTAGGAATGAGTGTAAATATATTGATTGATAGTCTATAATTGACAGTGAATCATATATTACCTCAATCGGCTGAAACAGATTGATTTTTTATTGAATTCTGCTTTTGCTTGATGAATTTCTCTGTTGCGGCGTCGTAACTGTGTGTTTTACTGTGTGTGTTCGTTTGGATTTGAGTTGATAAATGGCGGATCAATTTTGTTAGTGAACCGGTCTTCGATTCAATACGCGTACATTGGTTTAAAAACAGTTCAAAAACTAATTTTTTTCATAATGTTATGAAAAAACTAGTTTTTCATAAGAGCAACTCTATATTTAATTTATTCATCGATCTCATCATTATTAATTTATAAATTACTCCCTCCGTCCCATTTCAAGCTTCACCTTTTGTCAAAATGGGTGTCCCGTTAAAAGCTTCACCTTTCCTAAAATGACAAAGAATCTTTACTATTCCACCCACTCATTCTCTCTCCTATTTCACTTTTATACTCACAACACTTTTCAAATTTATTATTCCCTCCACTCATTCTCTCTCCTATTTTACTTTTATACTCACAACACTTTCTTCACTTTCCTTTTTTTTCTTAATTTGCGTGCAACCTCAAAATGGTGAAGTATGAAATGGGACGGAGTATTTGGTAGTAGTACAGATGTTGACTCGTCCTAAAAAAATGGGAGATCTCACGTGTAATTCTGTATTTGCCCTTTATTCATTGGTTAATTTCTAAACGAGACACTGGTAATAGATAACGCATTTCTGTTAGGTTGCCTACTTGTTGTAACTGTATTTGTCACTATGTTGGAGATATTGACACATACGAATTAAATATATAGTAGTACTCTCCTATCCGTGCCAATGACACGATGACAGTACAACATAAATAATACGTGGTTGAGATCATAACCCCCCAAATGCATTAAGTTTAGTATCTATGATCACATTGTAAATAATCAAAACACCATAAATAAAATCTACTAAACTGTTAAAATTTTCATTTGATTGCAAGAACAACAATATTGATGATCCCTTACATAACCCCAACCCCACCCAATTTCCTCTTTTCCCTTAGCCCCTCACCCTCTTTATGTAACCCACTATCTTTTTGAGTTACAGTTTTCCAAACTTTCAAGACTACGACGAAGAAATGCAACAGACAAAGTGCACATAACTGACCTTAACATTTGAACTAAGCACGACAAAGCCTCATGCTAATAACTTAGAGGAAATTCACACACAAAAAGTAGTAGTTATAAAGATAGACTGGGCTTAACAAAACATTTTCCCAAATACTAAATCACATAAACATGAAATTCTTTGAAATCATCAACCATCAACATGTGATATTTTCAAATAAGTAAAAGGGTTGAGAAATAGTCTTGGCTCGAGCGAAATTTAGGCGCAATATTTTCTCCAAATATTTCATTGTCAAATAGATTAGGTACTCCCTTTGTCCCAAATATATGTGCATTTCACTGTCAAATATTTTTGTTTTTTGGATAATGGACATTCAAAGTTGATAGGAATTTTAAGGATTGATAATATTACTAATATAGAATCATGAAGCTAAACTTTACATATATATATATATATATATATATATATATATATATATATATATATATATATATATATATATATATATATATATATATATATATATATGTATATATATCAAGTAAAAGAGAACATGTTTACAGCCAGTAAAAATAAAGTAAACAATAACATGGTGAAAGAGAACATGTTCAAAGCCAACAAAAATAAAGTCAATATACATTTCTGCTTTTATCTCCTCTACATTATTGATGAATTCAGTTAATAAACAGAAGATCAAATCCCACTTTTCTCCATTTCATACTGACTACATTTTAAAACTTTTTTAGGAACAAAATGTTCTAACTAACCAAACTGAAAAAAAAAAAAAAAACCCTAAAGAAACAAATATAAAATATTCCACTTTCCCTTAACCATCTAGTTTCTACAATTAAACTGATAGTTAAGTAATTTTAGGAGTACTTATGGAATAGGAGAAAGCCATCTTTTGACAAAAAAATTATAAGCAAATGACATAATGTATAATAATTAATTGAAATAGTAAGAAAGCATCAAATAAGTAACAATTGCAATAAATTACACCACGAAAATTAGCATAAATATACCAAGATTTAAAATATCTAAACATACATCAGACAAACAAGAGCGATTTTCTTTTCAAAGGGGATTAAAAAAATAATCAATTAAATAAAAAGCCAACCCTCCAAATGACATTACCCTGGTACAAATCGAGTAGAGTGCTAAAAGGTCCCTGACCTATAGCCCTTTTTCTCTTATTAGTCACTGACCTTTTATTTTTTTCGTATTCATCCATAATGTATAGTTTTTATTGATTAAGTAATCCTTCTGTCAAATGGATGTCTATGTTGTCGTTAAAACTGCTGATGTGGGCATAATAATTTGCTTACGTGGAACCTACGTTTAGATAGTTGACTAACCTGGAAGTGTAATGGGATCATTGTAAAATATTAAACTACAAAGGGTTAAATTGAAAAGTTGAAAACCCTATTTCAAAACTTAAACACACGCTCAAAAGAGGAAGAGGGTTTCTTGGTCTCTCCATTCTCTTCCATCCCATCCTCTACCGCCCTCCCTCCGCCGTCTACCCTCCAACCCTTTCTTCTCCGAAAATTCCACACCTCCCCACTGAGCCTCCCTTCCCACCTCATCGCGCTTTTCCTCCCCACCTCATCCCTCCCCACAGCGACTCCGCTCTCCTCTTCCCACGCCGCCTCCAACACCCCAATCTGCTCAGTGCGCCATTCGCTGCCACCACTTCTTCTTCTTTCCCTTAGCTGAGCACCTCACCGCCTCATTCTCCTGTTGCCCTACCTACCCCGGCATAAGCAGTTGTCTCCCCTCCCCCACGCCTTCTTCTTCCAATCCGACAATCCATGGAGCCAAAGAGGGCATTGGAGAGTATTTGTTGGGGCCTAAGAACTCTCATAGTTGTCGTTTCCCCTCACCGGAAGCTCTTGGTTCTAGCAATTACGATTGGGGAATTATTCAATTTTTTTTAATTTTTTCTTGACTTATTTCAGATTCTTAGAATTTATTTCTTGAATTGGGTTTTAATTTGGTCGTCTGATTTTCCGAATTTGTACTAACAGTCTCTGTAATAGCATTCAGCCTATTGTCTTGTGTTGCCATGAGTTTGCATCTCCATTAGCAAGAAGTCCCATCTCTCTTTGAATCGAAATCCATACCAGAAATCTGAATCCATTATTAAGAAGACGCAAAAGGGTGTCCTTTTTTGGATTTGGAATCATGGTAGTCGGGTAAATGTTGTGAATGTAAGAGGAGGGGTGAAGATAACTTTCAAAGCGAAGATAACCGTCAAAGTGATCTCAACCCTTTTTTGTCTTTTCTAATTCTAAAAATGAATCTGAGCCACTTTTTGTGCGGCTGTTTAAATTCACAAGTATTGTACTATAAATTTGAGGTCTAAATATGAGGTTTTCTAATTTATACTATTTTTTTTTTTTGAAAAAATAAATAAATAATGACATATAATAATTAAAGTGAAAGTTTGTTGAAAGTATAGTGATTAATAAAGTAACACAAGTAGGAGAGCATATAGTGATGATAGATAATCACCATATTTTATTTTTTATTTTGGCTTCAAAAAATAAAACATGGTGATTATCTATTATCACTATGCTCTCCTAATTGTGTTATTTTATCATTTTCTTTTTAATTGCACCTTATTTCTTTCGCCGAAGAAATTCAAGAAATTTTTGTTCATGTTATTCATTGATGAAGAAATATTTTTATTTATTTTTTAGAAAGCCAGCATCATTTAAGAAAATCGTCATCATATTACAAATTTTTATTGAGTTTCACCATGGTTGAAGTCGAATTCAAAACCTCCACTAATTAGGCTCCGTTTGTTTCGGGGAAAATAACTTCCGGAAAATGATTTTCTGGAACACAATATTTTGGGAGAAACTAGTTTCTCCATAAGTTATAAAAAGTCCTATTTTTTAAACTGATCTTATATTCGTCAAATATTTGCAAGTTGAAAAAAATTGGACTTTTTATAATTTATGGAGAAACTGGTTTCTCCCAAAACTTACTCTTTCTGGAAAATGTTTTTCGGAAAAGGAAAACGTTTTCCGAAAATGTGGAAAACGTTTTTCGGAAAATGAGGAAGATGTTTTTCTGGAAAACAACTTCCTTAGAAAAATGGGGAAAATGGGAAATTCCGGAAAATGTAGATGTTTTTCGGAAAATTATTATTATTATTATTACTATTATTTTATTATTATTTTATTATTATTATTATTATTTTATTATTATTATTATTTTATTATTTTATTATTATTATTTTATTATTATTATTATTATTTTATTATTATTTTATTATTATTATTATTATTTTATTATTATTTTGTTATTATTATTATTATTTTATTATTATTTTATTATTATTATTTTGTTATTATTATTATTATTATTATTTTATTATTATTATTTTATTATTATTATTATTATTATTATTTTATTATTATTATTATTATTATTATTATTATTATTATTATTATTTTATTATTATTTTATTATTATTATTATTATTTTATTATTATTTTGTTATTATTATTATTATTATTTTATTATTATTTTATTATTATTATTATTATTATTATTATTATTATTATTATTATTATTATTATTATTATTATTATTATTATTATTATTATTATTAAAATATTATCCATCCACTTTTTTTACACCATTTTCCGGAAAACAACTTCCTTAGGAAAAATTCGGAAAACGTTTTCCTTAGAAACGGCGGAAAATATTTTCCGAAAAACATTTTCTCCATTTTCCGAAAAACTACCAAACACCGGAAAATGGGAAAACGTTTTCCGAAAAACAAACATATTTTGGGGAAAATGGGGAAAACGTTTTCCAGAAAATTATCAAACACCGAAAAATGAGGAAAACGTTTTTCGAAAAACGTTTTCCTCCCATTTTCCTGGAAACAAACGGGGCCTTAGTGTTGAATTCGAGACCTCTCGGGTAAAGAGGCCTAAACTTGGTGCTCATATTATGAATGTTTGGCAAATTAAATAATCTCTTGAAAATTGCTCTCTTTATAACGGACTAAAAATTCAACTTTCCTTTTATATATTTCAAAGTAAATGTTTTTGATGATGTCAAAATCATCAAATCAGCCCAAATCCAAGCGATCGTCTGCTACGGAGATTGCTAGGCTTGAAAATAAGACAAAACACGTAAACTAAGCCGGGGCTTGACCGGCGAATGCCATCCGGCGTGAGAATAAGTCACGATTTTGTGGTGAGAAACTAAATTGACAGAGTTTCTGTATGTAAAAAGTAACATACCAAATAAGGTGCTATATGATTTGTATTTATAGGGATGGATTGATAGAATCCATGTTGAATTGAACTTGTTAAGAGATAAGATATGATCCTAGGAGGATTATATCTGTTAAGGAGTCATTGTTTGACTTGAATTGATGTAGATAGTTACAATCCTGATTGGATAATAACTGTTGAATCCTTGTTTGAATAGGACTGTTCAATCTGCTTGCCGGATAGCCGAGGAATGTAAATGCCTCGTCTCGGCATTTGTGTGTAAGCCGAGATGCATGATTTTGCTTTCTCGTCCATTGATGATCTGAAGGCATGTGGATATGCCGGGACGCATGATTCTGTCTCCTCGTCATATGAAGATATGTCGAGGTAAGAACTTTTACCTCCTCATCATTTATGACTTCTCGGAGCATGACGAGCCAAGGGAATAGTGGTATGATGAGCCCATTGATAATGTAAGGCCGAGGAGATACCTCTCGGTATACGAGGAGGGTTCCTCGGCACTTGTAATTGGGGCATTTATAGTTGTATATTGGGCCTTGACTGGCTTTGTTGATGACGATGCACGAGACCGAGGAAGCCCATGATTGCTTCTCATAACTTGTATATGGATTATGTTTATAAGTCAATCCATTTGGGCTTGACCCGGACAAGCCCATGTTCGTATCTCGGTTTATACTGTTCAGTGGCCCCCGACTTTCTAGCTCGGCCCAGGACGAGGAGAAAGTCATCTCGTCCTCGGCTTACGGAATACGAACAGGTTTGACACGCGTCAGAGACGCTTCATTTTGGGCGTCGCTTCATTATCCGCCGGTTATTCGCCATGATGATGAGATGTGGGGCCCCACGCCTGACATGCCTCGAAAGTTGTTGCTGGCATTAAATACTTGGGGTGCCATACCCGGTGACCCATTTATTTTTCGGGTTTAACCCGGCTTTAGTGAGTATAAAAACCAAAACTCTCCTCATTTGGAACTTTTACTACTTCGAAATTTGAGAGAGCACTTCAGAAACTTCAAGAGCCTCCGGCGAATCTCCCCATCCCAGTTTTCGGCGAAGCTTGCGTTTTTCGATGAAGTTGTTCACAGTCAGATTCCGACTACTTTTCATCACTCAGGTATGCATTTCCTCCTTTTTATGCCTTTCGCTTATAATTTTGCCATTTCTGGGGTTTTAGAAGGAATTTTGGATGTGTCAAAAAACCGCCATTGTCAAGCTTGAAGCTTTTCTTCATGAATCTTTAATTTTGATTCTTGAAGACTTGCTTTTCTTTAAGTCTTGTATCAATTTCTTTGAACTTTGTCTGAATTCCTTTGAATATTGTGTAAACTCCCCCATTGATCTTTGATTCCCCTTTAGAAAAATGGCTCGTTCTTGGGACCATTTCCCCCGTTTCATTTATGGATACCACAAGGGCAATCTGAGAGTTTACCGGAGAGAGAGAGGACCATGGTTGATGCTGAACCTGGATGACATAGGAAAGATGTTGAGAAACTATGGCCGTACCCGGATGTTCATCCAATACCCAGATAATACGAGGATAGACCGGATTGATTCCTCGTCTCCTAATATAGTGTTGCTTGAGGATAGGGCCGAAATAATGGAGCACATCGATTTATTCTACCCTTCCTCGGATCGCATAGTCCGTGATCGTTTAAGTGGTAAGGCTCCCTCCTCGGCCTATCTTTAATGACGAGGGGGGATATCCCTCTTCCCCGTCTTAAGATCAGTCATGAACGAGGTTACTAATTTTGACTCCTCGTCTTTTTGCAGATATGACGGGAAGAGGGGGAGAGACCTCCTCGTCAACCAAGATTGTAGATGCCTTTGTTGAAGGTGCCCAAGTGGAAGGCAAGAAAGGCCGAGGAAGGGGAGGCCGAGGAAGTGGAAGAGGCCGAGAGAGGCCACCGAAAGCCGGGGATCCTATGCTGGAGAAGTTATATTCCACGTACGGGATAGATAAAGCTGAGTACAAGTTAACTTACATCGGCAAACTCGTTTTTAAGGATGACAAGGAGGAGAAGAGTTTTTACTACAATGACAACCATGTCCACTTTTATTTTAAACAGTTTCAACAGGGACTTCGCCTCCCCTTGGACCCCTTCATCAATGAATTTTTAGGAGATGTGAGGGCTGTCCCGGCTATGCTGGGGGCTAACAGGACCAGGGTCCTTGTTAGTTTCATTGTTCTGTGCCGAAGTCTAGGTTATGAGCCCACCATGGGAGCTTTCCGTAACTTTTTCCAGATTGGTTATGTGAAGGATAGTCGTCTCCTCGTCATACGAAGTGAACCCAAAAATCCAAAAATTATCCTTCCCATGTCTAGTAAGGTTGGAGGTTGGGACAACCATGTGATAAGGGTTGAGAGCCGGCAAGGCTGGGAGTTCCAATCCCCTTTTGACGTGCCAACTTCCTCGGGTCCAGTACAGAAGTATGGATGGACCAAGGACCTGATCAAGCGCCTCGAGGAATTTGCCGAGGTGGGGCTTCTTGACTGGTCGACTTTGGAGGCCACGGATCATTACTACTTCCAAGCAGGCTTGATGCCGGGGCCGAGGGACGGGGTGGTTCCTCTTGTTACTGTTAAGAGGGGAAGGCGTTTCAACGACTGGAGAACACACCCCGGCCTTTTCTTCCACGAGGATTGTGCGAGGTGTAAGGTCCCTCCAGTTGACCAATGCCTTAGAGAAGATAATGTAGCAGGATGTAATTGTTTTTCCCTTATCTTTGATACTTGTATTTTTTATGTTGGCTCTCATTTTGCTCGTATGTAACCATATCTTCTTCGTCTTCGCAGATTTAACCCCCGATCAAGAAACGGAGTTAGCGATGAAGAAATTGAGTGCCGTGAAATTGATCAAGCAGAAGAGACGTCTGGCCAAGATCTCGGCTTTGAAAGAAAGAAAGGAGGATGCCAACAGCCGTAACCTCATACTGAATGCTCAGGGTGACCAACCCCTTCCCATCAAAGTGCATGAGGAGGTTGAAGCCGAGGAGGCGGCATCCGAGGAACAAATTAATCCTTCAACTACCGAGGGGCATAGCCCCCATGTTGATATAGCTGAGGAGGCGGACATCCCGTCGGCCGGGGATACCGACCTCGTCCAACGGCGTTCTGGCTCCAAGAGGCCCCAAGGTGCTACCGCCGAGGAGCCTGCAGCTAAGAGGGCTACTGTGGGGTCCTCCAATCTTGAAGCTCCTCCTCCCCTCACCATCCAGACTATCAAAACCCACGAAGATGCCGAGGAGGTTGCTCGGCGTATGGCTGTCAATGTCCCCCGTTTGAGGGGCATTCCTCTGCAGAATAGGAAGGGTCCTCTCCTGAGATTGGGCCGAGCTCCCGTCCAAAGGTCCATGGACGAGGAGGCTTACGAGGAGCTTGTTCGGGAGAATCCAAGCAGGGAGAACTTGCTGTGCCGCAAGGGGCTTTTGATTGCTGAGGTAACTATCTCTTATCCTTTGTCTTTTTGATTTCATACTTTCATACTTGATAAAGTCTGCATAAATTTATCTTGCAGTTTGCTAGTGTCTCGGCCTATGAGAATGTCTTGGCCAAGGCCAATGAGAAGCAGCTGCATGACACCAAGGCCGCCCAGAAGAAGGGTGAGACCGAGAAGGCTGCCTTGGTTGATCTGCTGAAAGCCAAGGACGCCTAGCTGGATGCGGCCAAGGCCAAGATGGAGGCCGAGGTGCTGAGGGCCGTTGATGAGAGAGAGAAGGCCGAGGAAGCCCGTGTGAAGGCCGAGGAACATCTCCGGCAGAAGGATGTCGCGCTGGCTGAGGAAAGGAGGCTCAAGGACGAGGTCTTAGTGAGGGCCGAGGAGGCCGAGGCCAAATGCCGAGGGTATGAAGCCACCTTCCCTTCTAAGGAAGAAGAGGCCGTGGCTCGGTTCAAGGCCAGCCAGGCTTTCCAGGATGCTGTGGACGAAAAGACGGCGACTATGTTCGAGGACAGCTACCTCCACTTGGCTCGTCGTCTGTTGGCTGATCCTACCACTGGCTTGGATATAAATAAGATTGCTCTGCTGATCAGCCAGGATCAGTATGACAAGGAAGCTAGGGCTCTTCACCACCTGGTTCCCTTTTCTCAGTACAACTTGGAGATCATGGTCGGGGAAGATGTCCGGGCAGGCCGAGAAGCGTGGGTGCCCCCATCTGTTGACCCTGGCAATCTCAAGGCCTTGGTGGAGGCCATTGAAGACGAGGGGATGGACGTCGAGGACGAGGGAGGAGAGGCCGAGAAGGTTGATGCTGGAGCTGAACAAACTATCCCTCCTCCTCCTGCTGCTGCCCTGGATGACTTTTTGGACAAACCTTTTGAAGACGCACAACAGTCTTAGGATTTTCTTTTTCCTTTTTCTTTTGCTATAATAGTTGGTAGGACTTTGTAATTTCTTTTGAAATATTAATGAACAAACCCTTTTGTTTCAATTCATATTGTTGATTTGATGAATTGTTTGGATGTTATGCACAAGTACAAGACTTGTGGGGAGGAAGTCGAGGAGAATTCCTCGTCCCTGGTTATATAGTGAGTTGTTAGGCCGAGGTGAAGACCCTCGGTCTTGGCTACATTTTGAGTCGTATAAGCCGAGGAGGGGCCCCTCGGCTTTGACTGTTGGGTGATTTCTTCTTTTTCGTCTCCTTATGCCGAGGAAGATGACTCGGGCACAGGTTTCAGACGTGATGCCTTTTAGTCTTAGTGACAAGGTGTTTCCTTGTCTTGACGTGAGGCAAGTCAATAGGCCGAGGAGAGGTCCTCGATCTTGACTGTTTTGAACCTTGTAATCCTTGAATCGAGGCGGACCCTCGTCAGGATGTAAGGAAAGCCAGTAAGTTGAGGGAAGATCCTCGTGTTGGCTGTTAGGAACTTAGTCATTGAGTCAAGGCGGACCCTTGTCAAGACGTAAGTCATGTCTTTTGAAGAGTCGGGGATAAGATCCTCGTGTTTCGGTGTTTGTGTCAGGAGTTGATAGTTGCCTTGCATGTTGGAAGAAGCTGCTTTCATAAACTAGAACCGGTAACCGACGATTGAAACCGTGAACCGAGAACCGGAACCGAAACTACACGGTTCAAATACGGTTCCCCCTTCCACGAAATCGAAAATTGACAGCTTAGAACCGAAAACCGGGAACCACTTGTTTGTTTTCTTTTAAAGTTCAAATCTAGTTGAGTTTATATCTAATTTTTCTTATTGCATTCAATGTCTTTCAACTTATTATTATGTACGTATAATGAATTTAGTTTATACGAAAATTTGAAATTTGTGAAATCGGCTATATTTCTTTAAATTAATAATTATCAATTTATTGATAAATTAATAAATCAATAAATTTTATCGCCTGAACATTATTAATTAATATTATTTTATAGAGTTTTTCTACTGTTAAGTTCCATCTAATTTATCTTTGCAAAGAAAAATTATTTTTGGCAATCTAATTGTTAAAAGTCAAATAAAAAGTTTTTGATAGCTTTTGAAAATGCTATCCCCATTGTTTGTTTGAGTCAAGAAAGAGGTGCCCAATCGCGTTCGAATCGGCGGGCCGAATCAGAACCGGATCGGATCAAAATCGGAGGGAAATCGGACCGGCTGAACCGTGAACCGGCTGAACCGGTGAACTGGCGGTTTCCCGGTCCGGTTAAGGTTCCTTATTTCAAAAACCGGTGAACCGCCGGTTCAGGAACCGGTTCAGGAACCGGAACCGGAACCGGAACCGGAACCGCCGGTGAACCGCCAACCGCTAGTTGATCTGGTGCGTCCATTTCTTGATCCGACGGTCCCTGTTTGTTTAATGACCGTTACATAACGGTCATTTTGACATAAAACGATTTTTTTTTTTCACTTTTGTCCCTAAAACGTTTTTTTTTATTTTGGTCCCTAAAACGTTTTTTTTCTTTTTCTCTCAAACATATTAATACCCTCCCCCTCCCTTCATTTTTTTCACTACTCATTCTCTCAATCTCTCATTCTCTCCTCTCTCAATCTCTCAAATCTCTCTCTCATCTCAATCTCTCAAATCTCTCTCTCATCTCAATCTCTCTCTCAATTAAACTCTATATTATTATCTCAAACTTGCAAAGTCTCAAGCTCAAAGTCTCCATAATTTCATTTTTTTTTTCACATAATTTCATCTTTTCACCAAAAAAATGTCTTCATCTCGTGGCGGTCGTGGCAATAAGGGAAAGAGTGTATCAACTACGCATCCATTTTTCCCTCAAGATGATTCCATTTGGGAAAATCTTAATGTACAACCACTACAACAAGAAACGCTTAATTTGAGCGATGACGAAGTTGATGCAACATTTCCAATGGGTGATCATGGTCATACCGAAGGAAGTAACCCTCAAACCATTCAAACCCAAAGTGAAGCGCGAGGGGGTGGTCAAACTCAAATCCGAGGTCGAGGAGGTTGAACCACGGGAAGGTCGGACATCATGACCATGCACTTTTCAAAAGTGCCAATTGAAGGTACCAACCAATACACCGTTTCTTGCAACCATTGCACTCAAAAATTTGCCTTTACCCATGGAGGTGGTTATGGGACATTTAAAAGACACTTGACGTCAAGGCACCCCGACCGAGTTGGAGATGCCCAAGATCAAACCCAACTACAAGGATTTACGGGATCATCACAAGGTACGTCTTCACAATTATTTAAATTTGATAATTCAACGTATAAAGAGAAATGGCAAAATATACTGCTGCTAAAGGATTACCCTTTAATTTTACTAATGATAGATTATGGTCTCATATGGCACAACTTTGTTTAAATCCCGCGGCTAAAGAAATTAATAAAAATGCAAGTACTCGTGATACTAAAGCCCAATATCTACAAGGGAAATTAACTTTAATTAATACGTTTAAAGATTTACCCCAAAAATTGTCAATATGTGCCGATATATGGAGTGACCATATTATCCGACTCTTATGATTTTCGTTAACTATTGTGTCAGTTTATTCAACAAATAGAGTATTCAACTATAATATTGCCTCATCAATGGAATGTTTGTAATAATTTAAAGCAAATTTTGAAAATTTTTAAAGATGCTACCGTACAATTATCCGGTTCTTGCTATCCCACTTCACCGTTAGTTATAGAACACGCCGCTAAAATTAGTTATATATTTATGCATTTTAAAGATTGTCCAATTTTAGGTGAATGTATTAGCAAGATGAGAACAAAATGGCTTAAATATTTTTTGAACATTCCCCCATTGTTTTTAGTAGCTAAACTATTAGATCCTAGGATAAGAGAAGATGGTTTAGAACAAATACTTGATTATTATTATAAGAATCTATTTTTCACCGGCTTTGATTTGTTTTTAGATAGACCTATCCCAAAGGCAAAAGTCGTTGTAATTGAGACTAAAAATATTGTATATGCACTTTATAGAGAATATTATGATCTTTTTGGTAATATTGTTTATCTTAGTAGTGAAAATGTAGGTGGTAGTTCTCACGAAGATAACGATCCCTTTAACTTTATAGATAATTTAATTAGTTCTAGAATTCAAAAACGTCAACGAGGTGGCTCCACTTATGTTGAACTTGAAAATTATTTAACCACTTCTTTTGAGCCTATAGAAAATTTTGATATTGCAAAGTGGTGGGCACGAAGGGCAAACAACTATCCTATTCTATCATTGATAGCAAAGGAGATCCTAGCCGCTCCCGCCTCAACCGTCGCCGTAGAAGAAGTATTTAGTGTAGGAGGAAAGTCTTGTCCGATCGAAGGTCAAGGTTGTCTCCATATAATTTAGAATATCAAATGGTGCTCGGCGATTGGCATAGAGCCGAACTACGACTTCAAGATAAAAGAAGTAGTTCCGAGGAGGAGGAGGAGGCCTTTGATGAAGATACATCGGGGAGCGAAACCGAATGAACTACGCCGCTCTTTAGACTTTAGATTAGATTAATTGTAATTTTATAGATTAGATTTTAGATTAGGTTTATTTTTATTTAATTGTAATAGTTAGGTTGAGGTAAAGGCTCCTAAATGTCCCCCCTTATTTATAAAAGGGTAAGATTGGTTGTCCCCCTCATTTGTAATTTTATTTTAATTAATAAAATTTAAGGGTACCGTCCCTTTTTCTTTTATATACTTTCGTTTATTTTTAAAAAAAATAAGTTTTTATATGACTTTTTTGCAAAAAATTAACTTTTCTATAAAACTTAACAGGAATTGTTAAGAATTTAATTTTTTTTTTTTTGAAGGACTGGACACTTGGGTGACCGCCCAAGTCATTCGGCCCATATTGGGCGGCCACCCAAGCCTTTAATTTTTTTTTTTTTTTTTGAAAGATCGACACTTGGGCGACCGCCCAAGTCATTCGGCCCATCTTGGGCGGCCGCCCAAGCCTATTAATTTTTATTTTTTTTGAAAATTGTCGGTTTAAAATCGGAATCGAAATCGTACGGCCGGTTCGAAATCAGGACCGGAATCGTGGCTAAATCAGGCCGATTTCGGTTCAATAGGGGGAGGAACCATGAACCGCCGATTCAAAATCGGAACCGGCAATTTGAACCGTATGGAAATCTCTAAGTTTTCATCGATGATCATCGTGGATAGCTCCAATTGTTAATAAAATGTTTACTACAACACAACACCCCCCCCCTCCCGTCTCAAAATCAATGATATTCTCAATTTTTTATATTGTTGTCAAGAATGTATTTTAAGCAATGCATTTAGGTTCACTTAATTTTTTTAATGAAAATTTAAAATTTGTTATTGATACAACATTATAAATAATATCAATAACAATTTTTAAATACTCACTATAATTGTTATTTTAACTCAAAATTATTGTTTAAAGTATTTTCATAATAAAAGAAAAAAAGTAGTAAGATTATTTCGAGACGATGAAAGAAGAGAGTACTCCCTCCGTCCCACCCGAATTTGGACAAATTTCCTTTTTGGGCGTCCCATCCGAATTTGGACAACCCAAAAAGGAAAGTTTATAATAATAAAAAAATGGGCATACCCCACTCACTCATTAACTCCACTCATTCTCCACCATACAATTTATTCAACCAACCACTATTAACTCCACTCATTCTCTCTCTTCATTTTCTACCACACATTTTTATTATCTTATTGTTATTTCTTAATCTCCGTGTAAAGTAACTTTGTCCAAATTCGGGTGGGACGGAGGGAGTATGTTTTTTTTTTTTTTTAAACTTTCACCTTTTTCTATAAAAAAAAAAACAAAAAACATTTTGACTTTTAAGTACAGGAAAGCACCCACCCACACTCGACTAAAATTACATAAGCGGACGGGACAATTGCAGTGCGGAACGCCGAATATTGCCATCGAGAGAGACGTCAGAGACGATCCACTGAGGTAATTTGACTTCCGCATCACTCTTGCTCTTTACTCATTTTCAATCGGATCACTCTTTTACGTTACTTCATCGATTCAATTGTTCATCTCTCAAATTGATCAATCTACCTACATATATATGTGTTATGATGTGACTGTATGTGTATTTGTTTTTTTAATGTTTTTGATTTTGTGTAGATTAGAGACGGGTTGTGATTGGAAACCATATTGTGTTTTTGAGCTGGTGACTCTCGATCACACAAATAAATATGCGACCTAAATGTTGTTAATTCGATTCAGGTAATAAATTGTATGCAGTGGGGGAATGATTTTGTTGTTTGAGTTGCTTGTATACACAGAGAGACTGTGATATGCATTTTTGATTGTTAATTTTTTAAGTTTTGATTAGGAAATGTGTACTCACTATGTATTAATTTGAGTTTGAGTTGTTTCCGAATTTGGGGGGAATGATTTTGTTACTTGAGTTGTCGTCACACACGGAGAAACTGTGTGATACACATGCATGTATACTTGATTGTAAGTTATTAAGTTTTGGTTTGAAATTGTGTGTTGTTTGGAGTGATTTGAGTTTGAGCTGTTAGTGAATTTATGGTGGCGTACTGGCGTCTTATTAAAATATGTGTACTGTGGTTAATTCTATTGAGGTGTTTTTTTTTCTTTCTGTTGTTCGGATTGGTTTGTCTGAAAACACCCTCTATGTGCTTTAATACAAGGGAAATGTTGCGTACATCCGACCCCCCTACCTCACCTTAGACGGGAGCCTTTGTGGCAATGGGGTAATGTTGTTGTTGTTGTTATAGAAAAATGGATTTTGAGGATTATTGGCTGTGCGATCCTTGGGATTGATTCAACCAATTTTAAGTGAGGTGAATTAGGATAATGGTGATCATATCTTGTTAAGAATGGGGGTGCTATACCGATGAGAAATCGTGTTTTTTATGGAACATGGTGAAGAGTGTGTATCTGTGTTTCTAGAGCAGTGTTTGTTATAGATTAGTAGGCTGTGAGTTTTTGTTTTGCTGCGATCGTAAAGATGTTATTGAAATCTGGAAAGGCTAAATTGCTTGGTAATTATGCATGCTTGAATGTTTTTCGTAATCGATAAATTATCATTGTCAACACTTATTTTTAACTGTTTTTTTTTGTTTTAACCTTTGATTTTGGAGTGGGTCCAGTGTGGATGCAACTTTCACCTTCTTTGCATATATAGTATACCAAAACAAAAACGTGATTCGGGTGGAACCTTTATGTTTCAATAGCGCCCCTCAAAATTCTTTCCACGTGTTCCCAGCCGCCCCTCACGTGTAACAAACTACTCTGTACAGTAATGCCATTAGAGCTATTTTTTGGGGGTGAGTTATGTAATTCCTTAGACCACACGATCTTTATCAGTCAAACAGGAATTTTCTTACTAGAAACAAACCATTTAACCATTCAAGATTCTCTTACTAGCAACAGATGCAGTCACCGCCAAGATATTATTGTATGTTGAGAGGACAATTCAACTAAAGCTTGTTTATTCTCTTACTAGCAATGCATACAATCTCCCTGGTCTTTTATTGGCTGTATATTATCATCAGATACATCAATTTATGGATCAGTGATTCAGTAGACCATAGAGCTAACTAGAATCCTGCTGGATCCTGTGGTCTAATCTCGAGTCACCTTCAACTTTAACATATAAATGTATGGATATATATATATATATAGGGGACGGTTCCTATACGGACGAATGCGTATGCATTTTGCAAACACAATGCTGAGTCAGCGGTTGATAACGTATTACTCCCTTTTTTACTCTCTCTCACGTACATATAATTTTTCTCTCCCACAAACGCCCCTTTCTCTCTCACCAATCTCAGCCGCTTCATTCTTCCTCCGGCGAAAACATTATAGGCTGTTCTCAACCTCTGTTCTCTCCCTTCTTCTTCGTTATCTTCTTCGATTTGAGCTCTGATCTTGCGAACTTGGTGAAATCACTTATTAGTTGCCCTAAATTTTCATACTTGATTGTTGATTTTGCATTCTGGACAAAGATAATGGAATTCGCCTTAAATCTGAAAATTAGTTTCTTTGACTCTTTTGATTTATTTGCAGTAAATATGGTACATAAAACATAGAATTGAACCTTGCCTACCCATGGAATGATATGGGAATGACTTTTCCTGGGATCCCCAACAACATAGAAACAGACAGAGCATTGGGACATCAACACGGAGGTCCTGGGTTCGACTCCCCCCAGTGGTTAGAGCGGATGATTATCCCTCCCTAGTTAATATTAGGCGCCTCTGGGGGGTTTTAAGGGAATTTTAGAGAATTGAGAGACTTGTTAGTAAATTGACTTACACAAAAAAAAGGGCTTGACTTGAGATGGGCAAAAAAAAAAAAAAAAAAAAAAAAAAAAAAAAAAAAAAAAAAGAGTAGGTCAAGTTTTGGTGAAAGAGAAAAAGAAAAATGAGAGAAAAATGAGAGAGAGAGGGAGAGAGAGAGAGAGAGAAAGAGGCTGACGTGTGAGAAAGAGAAAGGGTGTGAATTACGTTTACACAAGAGAGAGAAAATCCGACTCAACAGTTTTTAGAGAATGCGTACGGGTTGATCCGTATAGGAACCGTTCTCTCTCTCTCTCTCTCTCTATATATATATATATATATATATATATGTATGTATGTATGTATGTATGTATGTATGTATGTATGTAATATAAGTTTCTAAATCCTCACCAACAAAAATAGTATTCAATCTACTGAAGTTCAATTCAGTCACCTTATTGGCCTCTCCTTAAATCCGAGGGTATGTCTCTCTTTGTTTGCTTAATCCAATATGAATTCTAATTTTTTTTACTTAACTTAAGAATGTCATTAAATTCATTAATGTATTTTCCATGCATAATTTTCAGTCTTTATTACATTACATTTATATATGTACATAAGAGAAAAAGGAGGAAGATTTCCGTGTATAGATGTGCTCCGATTAGCCAGCTGAGCTCTAGATTTGATTTGATGGAGTGAGACATTGAGATGGAAAAGGAAAAAAAAAAGGGTAGATTTAGAGGAGCTGCGTTTCTTATCTACTTTTGGTGCCAAAAGGTCAATGAAGTAACTGCACGATAGATGTGTCTGGTCTTGTAATTAAAACCTAAAAAACTATAACTGGAATTCCGAACGTAGCAACATGGAATTTATTGTTGAGACAAGCCTAATATCAGAAATTGGTTTACGGTTTATTAATTTAGTCAAAGAATTCAAGTTTGATTGGGTTTGGTGTTGTGGACCTTTTCACTGTTCTGGTACTTAAGTGTGTTGGATTTCGGCAATGGGGTTAACAAGGTTCCCTCATACTCCCTCTGTCTCAAAATAAATGTCATATTTGACAAGTCAATTTATTAAGAATGTAGCTTTGCTTGCTTGTACATTGCTGTAAATTCTTGAACGATTGTTTGGGACAAACCAAAAGGGAAGTACTTTTTTTTTTTCGGGACGGAGAGAGCACTTAACTTTCTTGTATTTTTTCAACTTAATGTTCACAAATTTTATTCCCTAAGGTCAACGCTACTCCATATGCATGTGTGATTTGGAAATCTTTCTGTAGTTATGAATGCCATGTGATATGTGGTTGCAGTCAGGAATGAATGGTTCAGCATTAAATATTCCAGATGGAACTGGAAGAGCATTTACATCATCTTTTTCTAGTCAGTCTGGGTCTGCTGTGGCTGACCTCAATCACTCTGAAGGAATAGGTTTACTCAAGTTTTCAAACTTTCCCTTTGTTGTAAATCATAAGAAAAAACTAGTGATGTATATATTTGTTCCTGACTCAAATACAAACCATATTAGGGCTGCGGAGCGTAAATGGAAGCTTCAATATCGCGAACATGTCAGGGACATATACATCCATAAATTCTTCATTAAATGGTGCTGGTCCTATGAGCGGTGTCCAACCAGCTGCAGGAAGTATATCTAATGGACGTTTCACAGTGAATAATCTGCCTGTTGCACTTTCTCAGGTATTTAGCTTCTTAATTGTTTTGCATATGAAGGTTGTTTACCCTTTCGTAGTCTCTCTCTCCCCCTCCACTCTCTATATCTCACTTGCACACACAGACAAACAAGAAATTCGGTTCTTATTTCATTTTTAATTTTTTTTTTTTTGCTATAGCAAACTTCTGGTAGCTCACATGGACATTCAGGGATTACGAACAATGGAGGTATCGTATTGTATTATTCCATAATTCCATGGACAACAATTCATTTCTTGTTACCTCTCCGATTTTTCTTGCCCTCACTTGTTCAAGAGTCTTGTTCCAGGAGCAGGCATATCACAGAATTTGGGGAACACAGGACGGATTATGAGCTCAATGGGTAACCTTGTTAGTGGTGGAAATGTTGGAAGAAGTTTAAGCTCTGGTGGAGGATTGAATATGCCTGGTGTTGGTTCTCGCTTAAATCTAACCGGTAAGAGTGCTCTGCAGACTGTATATGTCCTGGAATCAAATTATAATGGCAACAAGGGATTTCATTGAATTGACAATTTTTTTTTCTTCAAAATGGCCTTATTTATGTGCAAATGCAAGTGCGGGTATGCATGCACTGCATTTCTTTTTTCGAACCACTGTATAATAGTTGGAAACTTTATACAACTGAAAAATGTGTTTATTTTGTCAATCTTTTTAAATGGAAACCTGGAATTTCAGGACAGCAGATGGCATCTCTGCTGGGGAACTCTTATTCTACTGGTGGAGGGCCAATATCGCAAAACCAATTCCAAGGGGGAAATAATCATCTTACTTCGATGGCACTATTAAATGAACTAAATGCCCGTGAGCATGCTAGTTTTGATATAAATGATTTTCCTCAGTTGAGCGGACATCTTAACTCTGCAGGTGCTTCTCAAGGTCAACTATGTAACTGAACCTAAAAGAAAGCTACTGCCTTCACATCTCTTCTTCCTTCCTACTGCATGTAACGATTATTAAACTATTATTTTTTTTCTTTCCATTTTGTGGTTATAAATGCATAGGTTTGACGCGGAGACAAAATGTTGGGTTCATGCAACAAAACCAAGAGTTCAGTATTCAAAACGAAGATTTTCCTGCTTTACCTGGATATAAAGGTAAATTGTTTGTCCATCGATAGAGCACTGTGGAAACTAATTGCTGTTTCATATTGGTTGTTCACTAACATTGCTGTTCACCGGATGTAGAATGTAGTTTTTTATGCTTTTATTTCAGAAGTGGTTTGAATACTTTTTTGATCTCTGTAATAATTGTGTGTAAACCTATACTCCCTCCGTCCCGGCCGACTTAGGACTTTTTGCCATTTTGGGCGTCCCACCCGACTTAGGACGGCCCAAAATGGAAACCTTAAATCACTATTCTCTCCACTCATTCTCTCTCCTACATTATTTTAATACTCACAACACCATTATAATTTACTATTCCCTCCACTCATTCTCTCTCCTATTTTTAAATTACACTCACAACATTTACCTTTTCCTTAATCCCCGTGCCATTTCAAAAAATCCTAAGTCAGCCGGGACGGAGGGAGTATATATATATATATATATATATATATATATATATGTATATATATATATGTATATACACACACACAGAGATAGACTAAAGTGCTAATCTCTTAAGTTAGGAAAGTCTTCCAGTTAATATTTTGTTACATGTCGAAAGACATGAGCAAGATGTTGCGAGGGCTGAAACATACTCCCTTCGTCCCAAAATGAATGCCCAAAATTTTCAAATTTGCTCTTCTTCATGAGCCAATTTGAATTTTTTTTTTTGGACATTGGGACGGAGGGAGTAGAAGAAAGCTAAGAAGAGGATGATACAGGGAGAAGATTATTTGGCATATTCTCTAGAAAGTTAGGTTCATCGTCTTATATTAGGTGTGTATTTAGGTACGCAGGTTGCATGTATTTCACTCATATCTTCTGCCCTGCATCTAATATGTATCCAAGATCTGGTTTGGATGCTTATTTTTTTAGAGATTTCCTTTTAGCTGCTTTAGTTCAAATGGCATTTAATGTACACTGGAAGATACATTTTGTATTGTTCCATGAGTGGGTTCTATGAGGTTTGAAACACAAACTATTCTGGGGAATGGGGATGTTATTTTTGTCCATGAAGCAGGTGGCAATACCGAGTTTCCAGTCAATATGCACCAGAAAGATCAGCTTCGAGAAAGCGCGGTGTCTATGATGCAATCCCAGCATTTGCCAGTATGTTCCAATATTCCTGTTAAATATCCGATGACAATATAAAATGAATAACCATTGTTTTGTGATTACTATCTTACCCTTTGATATTTCAGGTGGGAAGGTCAGGCGGATTCAGCTTGGGAGGCACTTATTCATCACATCAGCAACAGCACCAAGCTCCATCAATAAATGGCGGCGGTCCCTCCTATCTACAAGCAAACAACCAGGATCACCATTTTCATGGTTCTGAGGTAATGTTGTCTAATATCCATCTCGAAATGCCTGTTTCATCCTCGATTCCTTAAATTACCCATATTCGTAGTATTTGGATCACAAATTTTGTCATTAAGAGTTTTAAGACTGTTTTATACTACCTCCGTCCCGTATAGATAGTCCCACTTTTTTAGTTGTTGATTTGAATGAACTTTGAGCAATAGTTTAAGGTTAATTTAAGTATCCTTAAAGAAATCTAAAACTTGTTATTCATTAACCATTATAACTAGTATCAATAACGTTTTTTAGATTTTCATTAGGATAATTAAATTAACCTTAAATTGTTGCTCAAAGTTCATTCAAATTAACACCTAAAAAAGTGGGACTATTTTCATGGGACGCAGGGAGCAGATGAGCTCTCAAATATTAAACTCTTCTTTCCTCAGGCTCGGAACACGGGGATGCTTGCCTCTGGACATAGGCCAATGAACTTGTCAAATGCAGCGTCAGGCGGAGGATCATATGACCAATTAATTCAGCAGTACCAACACTTTCAAAAGCAATCTCAGTTTCGATTGGTCAACCCATTTAGAGACCAGGACTCGAAGTCCAACCAGGCATCCCAAGCCGTCACCGATCGATTTGGATTGCTTGGTTTGTTGAGTGTCATAAAGATGAGTAATCCCGATTTGTCTTCTCTTGCTCTGGGTATTGATCTAATGACACTAGGTTTAAACTTGAACTCCTCTGAAAGTCTTCATAAAAAATTTGCCTCGCCATGGTCTGAAGAATCTGCCAAGGGAGATCCTCATTATAGCATCCCTGAGTGTTTCAACAACAAACCATCCCCTGCACTAAATGTGAGAATCTTAATGATATCTATTTGCTTAAAAACTTTTATATCCATTCAAGTAGTTTTAATGTTTCTTGTGATTGTTACAGCAAGATTGCTTTTCAAGATTCCGTCTAGAGACGTTATTATATATTTTCTACAGGTGAATATTTTTGTCTGCCCTGTACATATCCTCTGCTTTGTTCTTTCTCTGACAGGTATTTTTTTTTCCTATTCTGCAGCATGCCAAAAGATGAGGCCCAGTTGTATGCAGCAAATGAACTGTATGTTCATCCTTAATTTTCTTAGGATTTTGCATTTAGCTTGTTCCCCTTCCTGATGGTACACAGAAACAGGGGTGGAGCTAGGAATTGCCCCGGGGGGGGGGCAAGATTTCACGGGGGTTCGGGGGGCAGCGCCCCCGAAATTTTTTTTTCGGATCGGACAAGTAAAAAATGGGTCGGATCCATGAAATACAATGTATTTTAGTTAAAAATGTAAAGAATTAAGAAATGGGAAAAGCCTAACTAATTAATTAAGATTGAAAAAATGTGAGAAAATTAGGAGAAAGAGAAAAACAAAACTGTTAAGAAAAAGAAATGGATGGAGAGAAAGAGAGAATAGCAAAGATGGAGGACAAATAAAATTAATTGAAAATGTATAGCAGGGCTCGAACATGGATTTGAAAGGAAACACCAAAGGCTTTAATTTCACCCCTTCTACCGCTGAACCGCACCACTCACTGGTGTTAATCTTGAAGTTAATTATATATATACATATATAAAAAAAAATATGGGGGGGGGGCAAAAAAAATTTTTTTTCCACTGTATTTCCGCCGCTGGGGGAGGGGGGGGGGCGAGTGCCCCCCCTGGCTCCGCCCCTGCACAGAAATGATTATATCCTGTAAACTGTTGGGATAGAGAACCAACCGGGTTAGGTTACGAGCAAAAGGGGTGAATTTCGTCTGGAGCTTCTGTTGGCTTGGGCGACCGCCCAGGCTGTGTTGGGCGACCGCCCATGAAGGCAGTAGGTACGTCGGATTTGAGGCCTGCTGTGGGCGACCGCGCATATGGAGGAGGGCGACCGCTCAGTTGTACAGAAACTTTGGTTCGGGGAATCCTTGGCTTGGGCGACCGCCCATGGGCACTTGGGCGACCGCCCATGTGTCGGGAGGAAGTAAATCTGGACTCTTTTTCTGACGTAATTTCGGGTTTCCTTTGTAATCTAGGGTTTGGTTTGATGCCCTAGTATATATTTAAGTAGTATTCTGCCCCCCAACTCATTGTAACAAAAATTCTACATACATAGTGCAAGATCCTGGCTTAGTAGTGCCCCCAGACGTAGCCAATCAAATTGGTGAACTGGGTTAACAATTTCTTGTGTTCTTTTTTTGTTTCTTTGATTTCTTGTGCTTGGTTTGTGTGCTCTAATCGTTCTTGTAGGTTTGCTTGGGTGTGGAGGGCTATATTCACAACAACTGGTATCAGAGCTTTTGGTTCCAAGATCAAGGGAGTTGTTCCAAGCAATCAAGAATGGGCAAAGACAAACAGGCGGTTGAGAAATTCGATAGGTCTGACTACGGATATTGGAGGATGCAGATTGAGGATCTTTTGTACAACAAAGACCTCTATAAGCCTCTGAAGGGTGTCAAACCGGAAGATGTAAGTCAGGAGGAATGGGAACTCATGGATCGGAAAGCCCTAGGGGTGGTCAGATCTACTTTGTCAAAGTGGATTGCAAAGACTACCAGGAAGGCTACAACCACCAAGGAGCTATTGGATTATCTTACTGAGAGATTTGAAACTCCGTCTGCTGCAAATAAGGTTGATTTGATACGTAAGATGGGTAGTCTCAAGATGCAAGAGGGAGGATCCTTGGCTAAGCACATCGATGAGTTTATGGATGTTATAGACTCATTGACTGCGGTGGAGATCAAGTTCGATGACGAGGTTCATGCATGCTTGTTGCTAGCTTCTTTACCGAGCGAGTTGGAGCGGAACGGCGATCGCAATCAACGCTTCAAACAGGTAAGAAAAATTGAAATATGATGATGTTAAAGACTTTCTTTTAGGTGAGGAAAATCGCATGAAGAAGTTGGGGACATCAAGTACTTCGGGGAGCGGCTTTAGCTACTACTAGTAGGGAAGCCGGGTACTTAGCAACAAGGAGGACCGAATCGGGAGAACGCGGTGAGTGGAAAGTGGCGAGGCGATGAGACCAAGGACAAACCGAAGGTTGCGAAGGGATCTGTTCGGTGCTATTATTGTAAGGAATTGGGACACTTGAGAGGGATTGTCCAAATCGTAAGTGGCAATCGAGGCGAATGTGGCGATCGAAGGTGATGATGTACTTGTTCGAGTGTTAGTAGTGCACTAGAATCAGTGGGTCTTGGATTCGGGGCATCATTCCACTCTTGCGGGCACAAGGAAGAGATGGAAAACTACACTTCCGTGATTTCGGGAAGGTCTATCTAGCGGATGGCGAGCCTTTGGAAATCGAGGGGAAGGGGGGATGTCGAGAATAGGAGCATCGGACGGGAAGGTCTTACATCCGAACGGGGTCGCACATTCCGGGTTTGAAAAAGAACCTACTTTCGGTTGGGCGGTTGGACGACGAAGGTTACAAGGTGACATTCGGCTGCGTTAGGAACCTGGGTTATTACCAAGGAGGATTGTGAGATCGCTCGGGGTAATAATGAGGGGACTTTGTATTTGGCGAATAACACCAAGGACAGATATCGCGGTGGCGGCGGCCCAAGGGTGATACGGATTTGTGGCACTGTCGATTGGGTCACATGAGTGAGACAGGGATGAAGGTGCTTTGTTCAAAGGGACTACTACCGGGTTTGAAGAGAGTCAACGTGGGGATCTGCGAGGATTGCATGTTTGGCAAACAAGGGAGAAATAATTTCTCGAGGACAGGTAGGGTTTTGAGGGAAGCAAAGTTGGAATTGGTTCACACGGATTTGTGGGGGCCATCTCCGGTTACATCTCTGGTTGGTTCGTCATATTACATGACTTTCATTGATGATTCTACAAGGAAGGTTTGGGTCTATTTCTTGAAGGGGAAAGATGAGGCTTTCGAGGTGTTCAAGAAGTGGAGGGCCTTGGTGGAGAATCAGACGGGACTTAAGCTTAAGTGCTTAAGATCAGACAATGGTGGGGAGTATGAGCTTGGTGAGTTTAGGGAATATTGTGCTGCGAATGGGATTCGTATGGAGAAGACTCCAAAGCGGACACCACAACTCAACGGGGTAGCAGAGAGGATGAACAGAACATTGAATGAGCGGGCTAGAAGTATGAGATTGAAGTGTGGACTTAGAAGACGTTACGGGCATATGCAATGACACGGCAGCTTTCTTGATCAATCGGGGACCATCGGTACCATTGGTGAATGGAATTCCAGAGGAAGCGTGGAGTGGCAGCGAGTAAATCTGTCCTTTCTTCGCATATTTGGTGCGTTTCTTATGTTCATGTTGATTCTATTTGAGAGAACTAAATTAGATGCTAAATCTGTTACGTGTACATTTATTGGGTATCGCGGGGATGACTTCGGGTACAAGTTTTGGGATGACCAAAATCATAGAGTTATTCGTAGTCGAGATGTGGTATTCAATGAACAAGTTTTGCAAGGACGAAAAGGGGCATACGATGACACTAGTTCGGAACCGGATATTGTAGAGGTGGATATTCCTAACTCGGGTGGGAGCAGAACGGTTCATGATGAACATGGTCGGGAGGTCACCGAAGATGAACCACGTACTCGGAACTGATATTCATTGCGTAGATCCGGCGAGGTTGCGTGGATCGCCCGACAGGTATACTCCATCTAATTATTATTTCTTTGTTGACAGATAATGGGGAACCAGGAATGTTATGCGGAGGATTCGTAGCGCACTTTGTAACAAGTGGAAAGTCTGCGATGGATGATGAGATGGACTCATTGAAGGCCAACAAAACTTGGGAGTTGGCTGAACTACCTAAGGAAGAAGGCACCTGCATAACAAGTGGGTTTACAGGATCAAGGAGGAAGCGGACGGTAGCAAGCGTTACAAGGCAAGGCGGTTGTAAAAGGGTTTCGAAAAGTACGGTATTGACTACACCAAAGTATTCACTCCGGTTGTGAAGATGATCACTATCGAGAATGGTTCTGGGGATAGTAGTGGCGGATAACTTATTGCTTGAACAGATGGATGTGAAGACTGCTTTTCTTCGTGGGGACTTGGAGGAAGAGATCTACATGGTACAGCCAGAGGGTTACTTGTCTAAGGGTAGCGGGGAGCTAGTTTGCAGATTGACTAAGAGCTTGTATGGCCTTAAACAAGCTCCTGGCGATGGTACAGAAATTTGATGGATTCATGCACGACATTGATTTTATCGATGTGAGACGGATCATTGTTGCTACTTGAAGAACACGGACAACGGGTATATTATCTTGCCGTTATATGTGGACTGACATGTTGATAGCGGAGCTCTAGCAGTAGAGAGGTAAACGGGTTGAAGACTCGGTTGTCGAACGGTTCGAGATGAAGGATTTGGGAGAGGCAAGAAAAATCTTGGGCATGCGGATTGATCGGGATAGGGAGTCGGGCAAGTTGGTTCTTTCTGGCGAGAATATGTTGAGAAAGTCTTGGCAAGGTTTTGTATGGAAGAGGCGAAGCAGCAGGGGACGCCATTGGGTTTGCGCTTCAAGCTATCCGAGAAAGACTCGCTTTAGGGACGAGAGGAGCGTGACAAGATGGAGAGAACTCCATATGCTTCGGCGGAAATGGGAGTCTGTATGCAATGGTGTGTCTGGGCCGGACATTGCACGTGCGGTGGGAGTAGTCGGCCGGTTCACGGGCAATCCGGGAAAGCGGCATTGGGGAAGCGGTTAAGTGGATCCTACGTTACTTGAAGAATGCTATTTGGTAAGGCTCTATGTTTTTCAAGCAAGGAAGTGGTGTTAGCGGGATATGTTGATGCGGATTTGGCATCAAGTGATCTTGATAAGAGGAGAAGTACTACGGGTTATGTGTTTACAATGGATGGTACATCAATCTCCTGGGCTTCTAAGTTACAAAAGATCGTGGCTCGATCGGCTGAAGCGAGAATATGTGGGAGTGACGAAGCGAGTAAAGAGATGGTTTGGGTCGCAGAACTTCTTGGGTGAACTTGGAAAGACGCGAAGTGGTAATATTCTCTACAGTGACAGTCAGAGTGCAATTCACTTGGCAAAGAATCCGGCGTTTCATTCGAGGACAAAGCACATTGAACTGAGGTTTCACTACATCAGACATCTCTTGGAGGAGAAGATTTTGTGGCTTGAGAAGATATTGGGATCGGAGAATCCGAGTGACATGTTGACAAAGGTTGTGAACCTTGAGAAGTTGAAGGCTGCTGAAAGCTTCAATTGGGCTTGAAGAATGAGAGAAGAGGATGGCACTACCATGATCGAGGTGAGCACTAGGAGGACACCAAGGGTGAGTTGAAGACGGATACGGGGCTTATTTGTATGGTTGATCTCTAGGTGGGAGATTGTTGGGATAGAGAACCAACCGGGTTAGGTTACGAGCAAAAGGGGTGAATTTTGTCTGGAGCTTCTGTTGGCTTGGGCGACCGCCCAGGCTGTGTTGGGCGACCGCCCATGAAGGCAGTAGGTACGTCGGATTTGAGGAGCTGCCGTGGGCGACCGCGCATATGGAGGAGGGCGACCGCTCGGTTGTCTGAAACTTTGGTTCGGGAATCCTTGGCTTGGGCGACCGCCCGTGGGCACTGGGCGACCGCCCATGTGTCGGGAGGAAGTAAATCTGGACTCTTTTTCTGACGTAATTTCGGGTTTCCTTTGTAATCTAGGGTTTGGTTTGATGCCCTAGTATATATTTAAGTAGTATTCCGCCCCCCAACTCATTGTAACAAAAATTCTACATACATAGTGCAAGATCCTGGCTTGGTAGTGCCCCCAGACGTAGCCAATCAAATTGGTGAACTGGGTTAACAATTTCTTGTGTTCTTTTTTTGTTTCTTTGATTTCTTGTGCTTGGTTTGTGTGCTCTAATCGTTCTTGTAGGTTTGCTTGGGTGTGGAGGGCTATATTCGCAACATAAACTTGTTTGCGAATTTTAAAAATAAAATAAACTGGGGGTGTTGTGGAGACCTTTTTGTTGTGTGCCAAGACCTTTTTGAAATAATAATAATAAAAAATACCATCTTTGTTCCAAAATAAATGTCACACTTTGACATTTTTTTTTCAAATTGATTGAACTTTGACCAACATTTTATGAAAAAATATTTATCTTCGTGAAATTTTAAATATAGCTATTGATGTTTCTATTGGTGTACCAATAATGTTTTTTTAGAATAACACGAAGATAATAAATTTGCACAACTTTTTAGTCAAAGTTCAACCAAGTTGACAAAAAAATTAAAAAATCAAGGTGCGATATCTCTTTTGTACAAAGGTAGAATGTTGTAGCTGCTTGTTCCCAGTTGTCTTAACTCAGGTCTTTGGCATTCTGTTGCAGGAATACTAGAGGATGGTTCTATCACCGAGAGCTCCGTTTATGGTTTGCAAGGGTCCCAAAAATGGAACTTCTTGTCAAAACTAGCACTTACGAGAGAGGTTGTTACTTCTGCTTTGATCCCAACGCTTGGGATACAATCCGAAAGGTAAGCACCATTAGTCTGACGACCCCTTCCTATTGTTGAAATATTTGACATACTAATCATAAAACTCTGTTTTTCTAGTATTTATTTTGTTATTTTCTTATTTATGTGATTGGGTCGGTTGCAGGATAACTTTGTTGTTCAATATGAAATGGTTGAAGACCCGCCATCCCTCTCCCGTGCACGCAGTAGTGTAGTCAGCTAGTGTTGACTCCGGTTGTTTTGACGTATAAAGTACTTCCAAATGTATGATACCCCTTTCTTTCTTTATCAGCCTTTGATAACAATAGGCTTTTTAAATCATGCTACCTTTGTCCTAAAAAAAAATCAAATTTGCTATTGATCAAAGATCAAATTTGAAATTTTTCCAATCATTCATTTTGGGAATTTTAGGACGGATGGAAAAAATCAATTCTGATATTGATCAAAGATCAAATTTGAATTTTTTTCGATCATTCATTTTGGGAATTTTAGGACGGATGGAGTATTAGGGTTAGATTTATGAACATGACTTGTGTAGGTAACAAAGAAAATTATCCCCCATTCGTTCATTTGTGTTATATGCTCGTCTGTGGTATTTAGGCAGTGGGCTAAAATGAGGATATTCCCTCTCATTGTAAATTATTTGCAATTTTCTGTTAAATATAATATTTCCTTTTACGTCCGTTCCGTTCCCTCTGTTGTTTCCTGAGTGTAGATTATCCAAAATGACAAAGTTTTTATAGTTTTATATTTGCCCCAAACAAATATTCTCATATGACAAATCATTTTTTTATAGATGATACTTAAATTGCTTCGATTGTAAGGTTGTAAACTATGTTAATCCCTCCGCCCCAAAAATGTTGCTTCCATTTAGTATTTAGTGATTAGTTTAAGTGAATTTTTATCAAGTCCAAATATTGTTATTTATATTATTTTTTTTAATAATGTATCAATAACAAATTTTCAGAATTTAATTAAAATCTCGATAAAAAAGAAAATTCTACTGGATTCATTATTATTTTTCTAAACTTTTTGTTAAAGTTTAATTAAATTGACCCTAAAAAATAAAGTTATATTCTTTTTAGGGTGGAGGGAGCATTATAATTATTATTAATTTATTATTTTCAAAAATGTGAGATCTATTTTTAATTGTCTTTTGTCATTTAATAAATTTCTTGAGTGCTACTAATTTCTCTCTCCGTGGAGAACCGTTGATTTCTCTAATAGTTGAGAGCCTATGTTTTATGTTTTCATTATTTTGTACTTGCTACGGATCTTACATTGTTTCATAATGAAATGGATGGCATTGTTTTTACCGCGGCATTGTTTTTACCGCACAACAAGGATGTTTCATGTATTTTGAGATGTATGGTTGATATTTACTAGTCAATCCGAATTCTTTAATACATCGCGTGCTCAAAGCAAAATCTTATCCAATTAGGGGTTTCGTTATTGTCAGATTGAGACAGTGCCCAAGTTTTACTTGAAGTGAATTACGGACATTCCAAGATGTAGATCAATATGATTTTTATTTTTGTTGCAGGTTAAGAGATTGAACTAATATTGATATTTGGGATGAGCCTCCGACTTTTGTGAAAAGACAATGATACACAAAGTGAAAATGCATAGGAAAAACTCATAGTGAAAACAAGTAAACCGTTGAATGAGTTTCTATCAGTGAGATTCACAAAGATTTATTGCAATTCAACTGACTACACATTTTTACTATGATTTTTCCCTACACGTTTTCACTATACATATCATTATCATTTGTGAAATGCCATCTTTCTTATTATTTTGAATGCAATTGATTTTGTTGTTTGCTAAAAAAAAAATGAATGATATTTAAAAAAATGGTGCATTTATGAATCTTCACCTTTAAACAATTATTGAGAATGTATATTTGAAATCCAATTAACATAATTTTAATTTTAGACAACAATACCCTCATTTATTACAGTGCTTAAATTGTACGCCATTCGAAGGAACCGCTATTTTTTTTTTCTTACAAATCGAAGCAACGGCTATTGCCAAAATATCTCAGATACTAACCCTTTAAGTTGCGCATCAGTTTATTAAATCAAACCCTAATGATAAAACCCAATTGAGGCGACGATTTGGGGTAAGATGGACATCCAAACACTAATTTGAGAAGAAAGAGAGATTCGGGATTTGATGTGATCGTGAAAAATGAATTTGGGTCTAAAACAGTAAATGAGACCCAATACGAAGAAAATGGGCCCAAAATAAGGGAGCGACATATATATGCAGGCCGGCTTGCGAGAATCAGGCTAAGCGGGAAGTATATTCGGGTTCATAACTAACCGAGAATGATAGCGTCACAAGGCATGAATCTCACCTATATTGATGACAGTGTGGCGGCGACCAGAAGTTGCTGCCCCCTCTTGATTGTCGCCTGAGCGACATTCATACTAACAGTGATTTCTGAGAGATACCTAGGCTATCACATCAGGGTCCCATCATAGCCGTCAATGATAAGAAATCTGTCGGACCGAAAAGTTGGCGTCTCCACTAACATTGTGGGTGGTTAGCACCCCTTGTTGAAAATGGGTAACGAAAAGTTAAGTTTGACTTAACGTTAACCTAGATTTCTAACGAAAGTTCGTTATGTGTTAACGAAACTAGTTACAAATTGTGTTCTACATTTGTTGTAGATTACTAAAATCATTGAATATCTCAAAACCATTTAGGGTGAATGAGAATTAATGACAATAGTCTTTTGTAACTTAACGAGAAGTTAGTTAAAAGGTCAAATTGATCATCTGGATCAAATTGGGTTTGAACAGTGTTTTTGGGTGATGAGCTTTTGGCTCAAACTGATCAGAACGAGTGGGGACTCTGAGCACGAGTCGTGAGCACGAATGGACCTTAATGGACCTTGGCTCAAAACTGATCAGAACGAGTGGGATGCCCAAGAACGAGTCGTGGTCACGACTCGTGCCAAGGAGCACGAGTCGTGCCCTCTGTGCTGTTTCGAACTGTTGCACCTTTTCATGAGAAAAGGCACTAAACCTTTTGACTCCCTTTAAATACTTCCCCCTCCGAATTTCAATTCACATATACTGTATTTCTACCCTTCCTACCCTCTAGTAAGATAGATTATCATACCCAAATCATTGCATATTGTTGCATTCAATCCGTTCAAGTCCAAAGTTCAAAACATTGTGTTGTTCGTTAGATTAGTTATATTGGAGTGCTCCTTATAACTAATAAAAAGTCGTTTTATCTTACGAGAGTTTTGTCATACAACCGTAAGCACCAGTGCGGGACAAATAACTCTTACGGAGATTGTATCAAATACAAGACTCGACTTGATTTCTTTTGTTCTTTCAATCTCCGTTACTTTTCTCGTCAGTTTTTCTGTTAAATCTTAAAGAAGCCATACACAAGTTCCAACAATCGTAAGAGTTATTTTTGACGCTTCTTCAAGATTATCAAGAGATGGCAAACGAGAAAGACACCACCTCATCTAGTCAAGGGAATGTGACGCCTCCTCCACAAGGTGATACTACATTCAACAACGTTGCTCCCGCTCCTACAACTCATCACATCAGTCATGGTGAGAAACCCGCGAAATTTACCGGTGTGTATTTCAAGAGATGGCAACAGAAGATGCTCTTCTACTTGACCACCCTAAGTTTGCACCGCTTCTTAAAGGAAGATCCTCCGGCGGTAGAAAAAGGTGATCCGGACCCCCAAAGGCAAATGGCAAAGGAGGCTTGGTCTCACGGTAATTTTCTTTGTAAGAATTATATCTTGAATGGACTTGATGATGCACTATACAATGTGTATAGTACAGTCGAGTTAGCCAAAGCGTTGTGGGACACTTTGGAAAGGAAGTACAAGATCGAGGATGCCGGGTCAAAGAAATTTGTCGTCGGTAAGTATCTTGACTTCATGATGGTCGATTCCAAATCGGTAACAACTCAAGTAGATGAATTCCAAATCATTCTACATGGGCTTGATGCCGAGGGGATGATCATGAATGATCCATTTAAGGTGGCTTCCATCATTGAAAAGTTGCCTCCTTCGTGGAAGGACTTCAAGAACTATCTCAAGCATAAACGCAAGGAGATGTCCTTGGAAGACATTGTTGTTCGTCTTCAAATAGAAGAGAACAATAGAATGAATGAGGCCAAAGTTGCTAAAGGCAAGATGGAGGCTAAGTCAATCTCGCCGAGGCTAGCACAAGTGGCACAAAGAGAAAGCATTCCGAAAATACCGGGAATGCTAAGAAAGGGAAGAAGAAGGCCTCTAAGAAATTCAAGGGGTCTTGCTATAATTGTGGCAAACCGGGCCACTTGTCAAGGGATTGTCGTCTCCGAAGAAAGAGGCGAATAATGTTGACCACATGGATCTTGACTTTGCAGCGGTTGTGTTCGAGGCCAACGTTGCAAACTTGGAGGGGAATCCAAAAGCATGGTGGATAGATACCGGTGCTACCCGCCATATTTGTGGTAACAAGGAAAGTTTCTCCTCCTATACTCCCATCTCCGGAAGAAAGCTTTACATGGGAAATTCTGCGACCTCCGATGTTCAAGGCATTGGAAACGTGATTTTGAAGATGACTTCCGGTAAAGAAGTAACCTTGTTGGATGTGCTTTGCATGTTCACATCCGTAAAAATTTGGTGTCCGGCGCTTTGCTTAGTAAGGCCGGTTTTAGACTAGTATTCGAATCCGACAAATTTGTACTAACCAAGAATGGTTTGTTTCTTGGAAAAGGTTACCTCGAGGAGGGCCTTTTTAAAATGAATGTAATGACTGTAATCCGCCAAGGTGCGTTGAATAAAAGTTGTGTTCCTTATGTTTACTTGTCGGAAAGTTCTAATTTATGGCATGATAGATTAGGACATGTAAACCTCGACACCATTAAGAAATTAGCGAGACAAGATTTAATCCAAATGACTAAATCCGACTCGACTAATAGGTGCGAAGTTTGTGTTGAGGCAAAAATGACTAAGTCACCATTTAATGCCATACAAAGAGAAACGACTCCTCTCGAGTTAATTCACACCGACATATGTGATTTAAAACTAGTGCAAACTCGAGGAGGTAAAAAGTACTTCATTACATTTATAGATGATTGCACTAAGTATTGTTATGTCTATCTCTTAAGAAGTAAGGATGAAGCCTTAGGGGCTTTTGAGACTTATAAGAAAGAAGTTGAGAATCAACTTAACTTGAAAATTAAGAAAATTAGAAGCGATAGAGGTGGAGAATATGAAGCACCGTTTGAAGGATTATGTTGGGAATCCGGCATAATTCATCAAACAACGGCTCCATATACCCCTCAATCTAATGGAGTTGCTGAACGCAAAAACCGTACTCTCAAAGAAATGATGAACGCGCTTTTGATCAGTTCAGGCTTACCCGACAACTTGTGGGGGGAAGCAATACTCACTTCTAATTATGTTCTTAATAAAATACCCAAGAAAGGTATTGATAAAACGCCCTATGAATTGTGGCATAATCGTAGGCCATGTTTTAAATACCTTAAAGTGTGGGGGTGTTTGGCCAAGGTTGAAGTACCTAAGCCTAAACAAGTCAAGATTGGCCCAAAGACCATTGACTGTGTTTTTATTGGATATGCCAATAATAGTAGTGCCTATCGGTTTATAGTACATAAATCGGACATTCCAGATATGCACGTAGGAACTACTATAGAATCAAGGAATGCGGTATTCTTTGAAAACATTTTTCCGGTTAAGGACAGGAAAGATGTAGGTTCTAATAAGAGAACACATGAGTCTACATCCGGTCCTTCTCAAATAGAAGATGAAGAGCCGAGACGTAGCAAAAGGGCAAGAGTGGAAAAGACTTTTGGTCCTGATTTTCTATCTTACATGTTAGAAAATGAACCATCAACTGTTAAAGAAGCTTTGTCCGGTCCGGATAGTTCGTTCTGGAAGGAAGCTATTAACAGTGAAATAGAATCCATAATGCTCAACAATACTTGGGAATTAGTTGATCTCCCTCCAGGTTGCAAACCATTAGGTTGCAAATGGATCCTTAAACGGAAGTATAAGGCGGATGGATCTATCGAAAAGTACAAAGCTAGGCTAGTTGCCAAAGGCTTTAGACAGAAAGAGGGATATGATTTCTTCGATACATACTCCCCTGTCACAAGGATCACATCTATTCGTGTTCTCATAGCTATTGCAGCAGTGCATAATCTTGAGATACACCAAATGGATGTGAAGACCTTTCCTTAATGGAGAACTTGATGAAGAAATTTACATGGAACAACCCGAAGGGTTCGTGGTTCCTGGTAAAGAAAGAAAGGTGTGTAAACTTGTAAAATCCTTGTATGGACTTAAACAAGCACCTAAACAATGGCATGAGAAGTTCGATAGAACCATGTTATCGAATGGATTCAAGATCAATGAATGTGACAAGTGTGTCTACATTAAAGGAACATCTGAATCATTCGTTATCGTTTGTCTTTATGTAGACGACATGCTCATAATGGGAAGTAATCATGATTTAATCATGAATACCAAAGGCATGTTAAAGAAGAACTTTGACATGAAAGACATGGGATTAGCTGATGTAATATTAGGGATAAAGATCTCTAGAACATCTGAAGGATTAGTTCTTTCACAATCCCATTACCTAGAGAATGTTCTTCGGAAATTCAATGTCTTTGATGACCCTCCGGCTAAGACACCTGTAGACTTGGCTCTACATTTAGCCAAGAACAAAGGGGAACCAGTTTCTCAACTGGAATATGCAAGAATAATTGGCGATCGATGTACTTAACAAATTGTACTCGTCCAGACATTGCATATTCAGTGAGCAAACTAAGTAGGTTCACAAGCAATCCTAGTACTGATCATTGGAAAGCACTAATGAGAGTACTAAGATATTTAAAGTATACATTAAACCATGGGATACTTTACAAGAAATATCCAGCAGTATTAGAAGGATACTGTGATGCCAATTGGATATCGGACACAAAAGACTCTAAATCCACGAGTGGATATGTATTCACAATAGGTGGAGGAGCAGTGTCATGGAAATCCTCCAAACAAACGTGTATAGCCAGATCCACGATGGAATCTGAGTTTATCGCGTTAGATAAAGCTGGGGAAGAAGCAGAATGGCTTAAAAACTTCTGGAGGATGTTCCTTGTTGGAGCAAACTCCGTACTCTTTGTACTAATCCATTGTGATAGTCAATCAGCAATTGGAAGGGCACAGAATAGTATGTACAATGGTAAGTCTAGACATATTCGTCGTAGACACAATACCATTAGACAGTTGATCAAGAATGGCATTATCACCATTGATTATGTAAAATCATGTGATAACTTAGCGGATCCATTTACCAAAGGTATAAATAGAGATCAACTGTATAAACTGTTAAGGGGAATGGGTTTAAAACCCACAACAAAAGAACTTATAGCGGACACTCAACCTTGAGAAATGGAGATCCCAGGCCCTTGGTTCAATGAGACAACCAAGTTATAAGTTCTAGTAGAGTTACTTGGAAACAACAACTCGGTTTATTAACCTAGAGATGTTGAATACTCATTCCCAGAACGTCCAAGTACTAGCACATGCAGCAGTGGTAAGGTTAAGTTGAGAAAACTTTTAATGATTTCTATACCTACGGGTGGAGTAGTGCATGATACTCCTTATAGTGAGAATCACCTATATAAGTGAGAGGTAATTAGGCCGCCTCTAAATGAACGCTTATGAATGAGATACGGTCCAGGGCCAAAATGGACAAAACGTGAGAACAACAATTGTTAGAGCTGTTATTATGTGAGTATTATTGTCTTGGTATACACCCGACAGTCACTGGTTCAAAGCGACTCGCTACCAAATGGCTAGTATATCCGATAATATTTCACTAGGGAAGATTCAAGGCCACAAGCTATCTATCCCGATGTAATAATAGTTCGCCGGAACTTTGGACGAAATTGCATTCATGCATTAATTGTCATTCATGTGGGGGATTGTTGGAAATGGGTAACGAAAAGTTAAGTTTGACTTAACGTTAACCTAGATTTCTAACGAAAGTTCGTTATGTGTTAACGAAACTAGTTACAAATTGTGTTCTACATTTGTTGTAGATTACTAAAATCATTGAATATCTCAAAACCATTTAGGGTGAATGAGAATTAATGACAATAGTCTTTTGTAACTTAACGAGAAGTTAGTTAAAAGGTCAAATTGATCATCTGGATCAAATTGGGTTTGAACAGTGTTTTTGGGTGATGAGCTTTTGGCTCAAACTGATCAGAACGAGTGGGGACTCTGAGCACGAGTCGTGAGCACGAATGGACCTTAATGGACCTTGGCTCAAAACTGATCAGAACGAGTGGGATGCCCAAGAACGAGTCGTGGTCACGACTCGTGCCAAGGAGCACGAGTCGTGCCCTCTGTGCTGTTTCGAACTGTTGCACCTTTTCATGAGAAAAGGCACTAAACCTTTTGACTCCCTTTAAATACTTCCCCCTCCGAATTTCAATTCACATATACTGTATTTCTACCCTTCCTACCCTCTAGTAAGATAGATTATCATACCCAAATCATTGCATATTGTTGCATTCAATCCGTTCAAGTCCAAAGTTCAAAACATTGTGTTGTTCGTTAGATTAGTTATATTGGAGTGCTCCTTATAACTAATAAAAAGTCGTTTTATCTTACGAGAGTTTTGTCATACAACCGTAAGCACCAGTGCGGGACAAATAACTCTTACGGAGATTGTATCAAATACAAGACTCGACTTGATTTCTTTTGTTCTTTCAATCTCCGTTACTTTTCTCGTCAGTTTTTCTGTTAAATCTTAAAGAAGCCATACACAAGTTCCAACACCCCTTTGTAGATGATTGACACATGTCCTATACATGTGCCTTGCACATGAGAGAGATGGAAGTATAAAAGCAACCTAGAAAATATTATTATGTAAATCTTCTTCTTGTTCTTTGAAGCTTTCTCTCTCTAAACTCCATATCCACTATTTGATATTGTGACTTGTTAACTTAATCTCACGCCGGAGGGGTAATGCCGGAGATGCCCCTGACTTAGTTGACTTGTCTTGATTGTGTGTAGGTGACCAACGGGGAGAAGATAGCCGGAGTATCCTCATTTCCTTTGTTTAGTCGGTCCTAGTGCAACCATTTTAGCAGAGGGGTTTAGGGAGAGGAAGAAATTTTCTGTAGTTGGAGTTAGGGTGCGAAAACAGAGGAGTATAGCGCGAGCGTGCATTCTAGGGTTTTATGGGGTACGTCGCCGGCGACCGCATGGGCGTTATTACTGGGGGCACTTATTTGAGCGAAACGAGGAGGGTGTGATCGTCTTTTCGTAAGTGCCGTTAACACTCACTAGAGATGATACTTACTTGAGGGGGTATTTCCTGTCAATTAAAAGTTGAGGGGGGTGATTTGAAGTTTCCCCTTTAAAAAATTCAAGAGCCAATTCATTTTTATTCCTTTTTTTTTTTTAAATCAAGAGCCAAATCATTTGGTGAAGTCCGATTGTTTCAAAATGGGGAACCCTAATTCAACCGTTAAAAGGAAGTTACCCGCCAAAACCGGTCCCCTTCTCTTTCAAAACCTCTTCAAAATCCCAGAAATTCAGGGAATTTTCACAGAATGAGATCTCTCAAACTCATAGTCGTACTTATAATTTCTGGATTTTTTCATCATCTCGGTGTCTATGGACTCCAAATTCTCTCCAAATCGAAGCTTGAATCATGCGATAAGGATTCAGAATCGAAAAGTCCGCTCAACTGCTCTTCAAAAATCGTTATCGACTTGGCCGTTCCAAGCGAATCGGTATACATATTTCTTCCGCATCTGCGTGCATACACATGTTCAATTAGAGTGTGTGTGTGTGTTGCTTATCTCTGTTTGCGTGTGCCTGTTTTGGTGTGTGTACCTATGTACATATGTATGAGTGTGTATATATTTGTATGTGCATCTTCATGTGCGTGTATTTGTTTGTGTACATGTGTATAGTTGTTTGTGCGTTCTGTGTTCATTGTGTATACTATGTGTGAGGGTTATTTTGATGTGATGAGTCCCGCCTCCCTATAGAGGAAAGGCCAAAGGAATCACCATCAGAGGTTCTAGAAGCTGAAGTTTGTGCTTATCCGTGTGTGTACTTGTGTGTCTGTCTGTTTGTGTATCTGTGTATAATTGTTGGTGTTTTTATGCGCACATATATATAGTGTGTGTATTTTTGTTTTTGTGCACATTTCTTTGAGGGAGGTTTTATGTGCGTCGGTATTTTTGAACATCTATAATGTGTGTTTTCTGTGATAATTCTGTAATTTTGCTTTTGTAGAGTGGAAAAGAGGCTTCTATAGTTGCAGAAGTAGTGGAGGTGGAGGAGAACTCAACTAACAACATGGAAACTCTCCGAAGCCCACCTGTGATAACTGTGAACAAATCCACAGTGTATGCTCTATTTGAGTTGACGTATATACGAGTAGGTCAAAACTTGATTCACATTAGCCTAAGGCTCAGTTTCTAGTACTTTTCACATTTTATGTGCTGTTGTGTTGTTATACCATGTGTTTGCCACTCTGTGCCTTCGGGGGAAAGGTCATATTTCTGTTTTACGATGTCAACTTCTTTGTTAGAAAAGTCAAGCTTATTATTATCTGAATTTCCCAATTCGTCCTTATTATACAACATGTGAAATCAACAAAAAGACATAAGATAGAAACTAGGTACATCATAACTTTATCTTAAGCCTTAGAGTCTCCCAAACATGGACTCTTTGGGCCGAGTAGATATATATTCTTTACGCAAATTCATGCTCCAATCTTTTAGGCTTTCTTTCTCTTGAGTGCCAATTAATTTCGTATATCAAAAACAGATTTCACTACCTATTATAATTCTACTTGGTGAGCTCAATATCATGGCTTTTTGGATGCATTTCACTGCTGTTTTAATATTCAGATGATAATTGTGTGATTAAGTTTATTCTGTACATACTGCTGTAATTTTGCCCCTGTTGATTACTAATGTTAGTTGATTCATCATCTGCTTGGAGCTGGAGAGGTTCCCTTACAATAAATCTTGTCTAGAAGTGAATTTCATAGAATGTATTAATTGATAACAATATTCTTTTGGTAGTCCTACTGAAGTTTATTTGCTTTCTTTAAGGGAGATAGAAAGATCTTCCTGGGTCTGAAGACCTCCAATTCTCTATGCAACATGTAAATCGTTGTAGAAGCTACTTGAACTTATAGTGCCATCTCTCAGTGGTAATTTGATTATTTTGATTGCTTTGAATCTGATAGCTGGCTCATCTGCATTTAAAGTCGCATTTTGTTTTACATTTTATGTTTCTTTCGAATCTCTAAATTTTCTTTTGTCAAATAGTTATTTTTATCCAGTTATATCAATAATAATGGGTAAGAATACCTTTCCTTTTAGGATGTTCCTTACAAACCAGAAGAGTTTTATGTAAAGACACACAAATGCGAGGGAGATGCTGGTGCTGATGTTGTGAAGATTTGTGAAAGGTAACTATCAGGTTACAGGTCTTTACTTTGTTGTTCCTACATTAATAATCTCTTCTGAACACGACTTACTTTTGAAACTTATCTGCACATTAGATGATAATAATGATTATTTTGACTTACATCGACCAACACGGGTAACTTACTTGCAGATCAATAGCAAAAGAAGTAATAAGCCTTTTTTCCAAGCTTCATATATAAACTCATGTTTCTTTTCTTCATCTTTTTAATTTTTCTAGGGGATATAGGGGATTTCTTTTGGCCTTCATCTAAAACCTGATAGCTTGCTGATGTGGCACTTGCAAATGGCCAAGTGACTATTTTGGATGTTGAGTTGATAGTAAAGTAATGAGCAAAAAGCAACTCCAGAGAAGAAATTCTCTAATACTCCCTCCGTCCCATTAGGGCATCTCCAATGCATAGAGTTAAGCCATAGGTATCAAAATCAAATTTTGATACCTATATACACTATTCACAAGGTATCAAATTACATCTCCAATGCATAGGTATCAAAATCAAATTTTGATACCTATGCTCAAAGTTCTATTTTCATATTATTAAATTTATTTCACATTTAAAATATTTTAATTAATTAAATATTTATAATAATTAAAAAATAAAATGAAAAGTGAATAACATAGTGCCAGAGTCACAAGTGAATAAAAAAATATATTATATATATTTATTTATTTATGAAAAAGACAATTTTTGATACATCAAAGTAGTTAGTATCTTCAATGGTTAAATGTATAGGTATTAAAATTTGGCGTGGAGTTAAGAAAGGTATCAAATTTGGTACCTTTCCTAACTCCACACCAAATTTTGATACCTATCCAATACCATTGGAGATACTAACTCCTTTGCATAGGTATCAAAATTTGGTTTTGATACCTACCATTGGAGTTGCCCTTACAAGCTTCACCTTTTATCCAAAAGGGTGTCCCATTACAAGCTTCACCTTTCCTAAAATGGCAAAGATTTATTAGTATTATATTATCCATATCCCACTTGTCCCTCTTACACACTTAAATTGTGGACCCCACTTGTCAATCCCACTCACTTTTTCCTCTCACACATTTAAATTGTGGGCCCCACTTGTCATACCCACTCACTTTTTCCCTCTCACAACCCTTTTCCCACTCATCATTTTCCTTAATTCTTGTGCCAAGGAAAGATGGTGAAGCTCTTGGTGGGACGGAGGGAGTATATGTTAAGGGGTTTTCTCTAGATTAGATATGCATGTGAGCGTGGCAAATTAATTTTGATGCAAATGTGTTTATTAGTATTCCATAAAGTATATGATGATTCAGTATAGCTCTTTCAGGAATTTTGATCAACCTTTTCTCTGTTTTACAGGTTGCGAGATGAGAATGGGAACATTATTGAGCAAACACAGGTAATATTTTCCTGGTTATATACTATGCTTTTCCTAACTATAAGGAACTTAGATATAACAACTTTTTCTAAGCTCAAGGATAGTAATCACACTAAGGCTTGTTACTCCGCACACTTGCATGTGGTATCCATTGCAAGGTAATATGCGTAACAGAATTTTTCTCGCGTAGAGATCAAGTGAAGACAACTTAAAAGCACCAGTAGGTCTGAGGGTTCTCTCTGCCTCGTGTTTCTGCATATTTGCTGTGTGTGTGTGTGTGTGTATATATATGAAGATTGGACTAGATGAATAGAGATCAGTGAATATATTAATGCATCTCCATGGTTTGTGGTCACCAGTACACCTTCCATAGAATCTCCCGCACTATGATCCCAAGAAAGAGAAAATCCCCTTTTAGTTGCATCCTTTCATCCTAATATGGCTTGGGCAAAGATAAGGTTGTTCCATTAAGCCATATTGATTTATAGTTTTGGCCGATCGCAGTTTTCCATTTTGCTAAATGTGTTTTTATGTGGGAATTAACATTAGTATGGCTACATCATTGAATGATTTGTAACTCAGGAGAAACAAGTAAATGACTGTATTTTTCTTAAGAGCTATAGACTATCCTCTCACTTTCATATGACATTTATGAAATTAATTATGGATACATAAACTTTATTATGAAAAAGTATCAAATCTTGCGATTGATTGCAGTCTTTGTAGGTCTCACAACTTAGGGATGGGAGGTAATTTCTAACCATGCTATGTTTATGATTTCTTGACGCTAAATTTTCATGTAACTTTAGTATAACGATCATGTAGAGTAGTCACAAGATACGAGCTTCAATGTACGAGGATGATTTGATTATGATTTTTTTGGTGCATGTACATTTTTCTTTCTTCAGCGACAAGATAAAATTAAAATAATAACTTCTACTGAAATTCATTGCTTAGCTCTACTTTGATTTCTAACTTTTATTCTCTAAATTTCTTCCAAAACATTGCTGCATAGCCAATCTGCTGTCCTTGTGGCGACCAGCGAAGAGTGCCTTCGTCATGTGGAAATTTCTGTATGTGTAATGTTATTGGTTTTTTCATCCAGCATTCTGAGATTTATGACACAAGATGCAGGTTATAATTTTGTGATATTGATTATTTTTACTAAATTAGTTGACAAGATGGTGAAAGGGAAGGCGAATACTGCACATTGTCTTCGTTTTCCAGGTGATTGGTATGAATATAATTTTTGTTCCCTTTTCAGCTTAATGAGTTTATTAAAGATTAGTTTGTCTATGGTGTAATAAAGTGAGTGTAATGAAGTGTGAGAAAGACAGTGAATAATAAATGAACTTCCTAAAGTTTTTCCAATTTTGACTTCTTCTATCTCAGCCCTGTTATGTAAACGAGGTACAGATTGTCCAAAAAAGTTTTAAGTACTGTTTTGCTTATTTCTTTCATCATGCTTTGTACCGAGTATTAATCATTCCAAAGGTTAGAATCCATTCATATTCCTGTTAGAAAACCAGATGATATTGGTATTGTATATTTTCGGTTTGTTCATATGAATTGAGGTAGTTATAGCTTATAGGTTTATTAATGGCACATAACAAGTCCCTAAACTTTGAAAGTAAGGCATAACTATTGAATCTTGGATATATGTTCGTTTGTTATTTTGATGTTTTATTTTCCAATCTTTTGTTAATCAACAAATAATCTTAGGTTCCACGTGTTTGGTATCGGCCAACAGTCGGTTGGATTCAGTATTCGGATACAAGTGAAGACAGAATCTAAAATCTCGGTATGTTTCCGTATTTTTCTTCTAGTATGTCTACAAACCGGTTTCCACGTAAGCCACCATACATTTGCATGCAGTCAGCATCTGTTTTGCCTAATTTGCTGATAGAGTGTTTTTTTTTTTTTTAAACTCGTGCCTATTATTTCACTTTCTTGGGATGTAATTAAATGAAGGGCTTCTTTATTAAGAGAAATGTGGTTTTCTATTTGTTTTTCTGATAGATGCTTCTTTCCACATCCTTGCTTTTGTCACCGAGATGCATATATTTCACTAGTGTTTTTCTGATAGATGCAGTTCATTATATGGGGTCAAAGAAGATTCTCTGCACATGAGCAAGGCACACCTCTAGCAAAACTATTAAACTCTATGTTTATCTTTGAATTAATCATGATGCACTTCTTTTTATGAGTAACTGATTGATTGATATTGGACTATCTCAAGCTATCCATAACATAAATATGGTCTAAGCTTATTAATGGTTTTGCAGGTAGAAGTTTAGTCTGTATAAGCACTCCGTAACTGTTCCTCTAAAATTGACATTAAGGTTAACATGCATTCCATCTGAGATCACATCTGTTTATCTCCAACAACAGATCCTTATATGTTTCATGATGATAGTTCTTCTATGTTAACCATTTCTTCTTTCATTTGAGTTTCCTTTTCCTTTCTCATTTTGTAGATTGACCTGTCTTTTGTTTAAACAATACGTGATGATAGCTGGGACATTGTAAAAACATTGTGGTGTAAATTACGAGTGAACTGGAAACTTTGTAACGTGTTGTACTTGCAGGAAGTGGTTGTGGGTCCTGAGAACAGAACTGCTGTATCAAATGATAACTTCTTAAGGGTGAATCTTATCGGCGACTATGTTGGATACACAAATATTCCATCATTTGACAATTTTTACCTTGTAATTCCTAGGCAGGTGAGCCTCTTCACTTTTCTGATTTTCCTGAACAGAACTGATCATGTTGTTTTTGTTGCCATATAAACCGAGGAAGTTGTCTGTACAAACATTTTGTATTGTTTGCTTGTACCGTAGCAGAAGTGTTGAATTTGTTGCACGTTTTTGCTATTAAGGCGTTTAAGTGAGGATGTTAAGCCCAGCAAAATGTATTATATGGTTCCTTGTTATGTACTATGAAATGAAATTATTCATTCATAGCACTCAACTGAATGGGGAATAAAGTGCTTGATTGCTATCCAAGTATTTAACTTACTCTAGGATTACTAACTCTTCCTTCTATCTCCTGTTGAAGGGTAATCCAGGTCAGCCACAAAATTTGGGGATGAATTTTTCTATGTGGATGCTGCTTGAGCGGGTCAGATTTACCTTAGACGGGTTAGAATGTAACAAAATTGGAGTGGGTTATGAGGCTTTTAACGGGCAGCCAGATTTCTGCTCTGCACCATTTTGGAGTTGCTTACATAATCAGTTGTGGAACTTCTGGGAGGTGAGTTATGTCATTTTTTAATTATTATTATTATTATCATTCGCTAGTCCTAGCAGCTTAATCTGTCATTAAAACAACTTTTATCTTTTATGATATTGTTTGTTGATTTTTTTTTCTAAATTTGGACGCATGTATTCTATTATTATATGCATCACGAACAATATTTGATCTCTCATTGATGGATTCAGAAGGTTTAAAATTTGTCGTTGGTCTATAGAGGCTTGTAATAATTGCTTTTACCTCACACCGGCAGGCTGACCAGAATCGTGTTAGAAGGAAGCAAGTGCCTCTTTATGGTGTGCAAGGAAGGTTTGAGAGGATAAATGAGCATCCAGTTATGTTTCAATAAATTTAAGTTTCAAATTTACATGCTTGTCATCTTTATGATTTCAGTCATTTACGATCACATGCAGAATGCAGGGAGTCATTCGTTCTCAATTGGAATCACTGAAGTTTTAAACACCAACCTCTTGATAGAACTAAGCGCAGATGACATAGAATATGTCTATCAAAGGTAAATGTTAACTTCTGAACTCAAAATTTGGTTATGATTGAAGGGAAGCTAGTAAGTTAATAAGATCATCTCACATAAAATTCATCTACTCTATTTTAATGCAAAAACACCGGATGCAAACTCTTTAGAGAAATTGCAACTATCGGTTTCTGCATGTAAAAAAATAAAAAAGATTGTTTTTTTCCATCTTGGTTTGGAGCTGTCATAATTATCAAACATATATTCATCCTACTTCTTAAAAATCTTCAGCATAAGTTTTGCTAGTTCCCTCTTTTTCTTGATGCATGTCAATTAGAATGTTTGCCTTTTCCTTTCTTTGATCGTCATCACATGTGACGTTATAATTTTCTACCATTTCATCCTCGCTGCAACTGTAAATCCTCAGTCTCCTTCTCAAATGCTCATATTTGTTATTTCTTGTCACATAAGAATCTTGGCATCCTTAATTTGGGATATTTTTAATGGTTTGTTAAATTATGTTGGAAATGGGTAACGGAAAGTTAAGTTTGACTTAACGTTGACCTAGATTTCTAACGGAAGTTCGTTATGTGTTAACGGAACTAGTTACAAAATGTATTCTACATTTGTTGTAGATTATTAAACTCATTTAATGTCTCAAAACCATTTAGGGTGAATGAGAATTAATGACAATGGTTTTTTGTAACTTAACGAGAGTTATTTAAAGGGTGTTTAGTTTTGTTTGATGTGCTCGGCCGAGTAGAGTCCTTGACTCGGCCGAGCAGAGCACAGAAATAGGCCAAAAGTCTCTGGACTAGCTTGCTCGGGCGAGGCACAAGTATGCTCGGCCGAGCAGTATGATTTGCACGGCCGTGCAAGTCTCTTGACTCGGCCGTGCGGCACTGGTGCTCGGCCGTGCGAGTTCCTGACTCGGCCGAGAGATCCCGAACAGCACTATTTCAAACGAAAGTTGTGTCTCTTCGTGGGAAAAGACACAAAACCCTTGACTCTCTATTTATACCTTTCCCTCCGAATTTCAATTCATATATACTGCACTTCTACCCTTCCTACCCTCTAGTAAGATAGATTATCATACCCAAATCATTGCATATTGTTGCATTCAATCCGTTCAAGTCCAAAGTTTCAAAACATTGTGTTGTTCGTAGATTAGTTATATTGGAGTGCTCCTTATAACTAATAAAAAGTCGTTTTATCTTACGAGAGTTTTGTCATTCAACCGTAAGCACTTTTTGCTGTGGACAAATAACTCTTACGGAGATTGTATCAAATACAAGACTCGACTTGATTTCTTTTATTCTTTCAATCTCCGTTACTTTTTCTCGTCGGTTTTACGTTAAGTCTTAAAGAAGCCATACAAAAGTCCAACAATCGTAAGAGTTATTTGCGCTTCTTCAAGATCATCAAGATGGCAAACGAGAAAGACACCACTTCATCTAGTCGAGGAATGTGACGCCTCCTTCGCAAGGTGATACTACATTCAACCGTATGTTGCTCCCTGCTCCTACAACTCATCACTTGGTCATGGTGAGAAACCCGCGAAATTCACTGGTATGGATTTCAAGAGATGGCAACAGAAGATGCTCTTCTACTTGACCACCTTAAGCTTGCACCGCTTCTTAAAGGAAGATCCTCCGGCGGTAGAAAAAGGTGATCCGGACCCCCAAAGGCAAATGGCAAAGGAGGCTTGGGCTCACGGCAATTTTCTTTGTAAAAACTATATCTTGAATGGACTTGACGATGCACTATACAATGTGTATAGTACGGTCGAGTTAGCCAAGGCATTGTGGGACACCTTGGAAAGGAAGTACAAGATCGAGGATGCCGGGTCAAAGAAATTTGTCGTCGGTAAGTATCTTGACTTTATGATGGTCGATTCCAAATCGGTAACAACTCAAGTAGATGAATTTCAAATCATTCTACATGGGCTTGATGCCGAGGGGATGATCATGAATGATCCATTTAAGGTGGCTTCTATCATTGAAAAGTTGCCTCCTTCGTGGAAGGATTTCAAGAACTATCTCAAGCATAAACGCAAGGAGATGTCCTTGGAAGACATTGTTGTTCGTCTTCAAATAGAAGAGAACAATAGAATGAATGAGGCCAAAGTTGCTAAAGGCAAGATGGAGGCTAAGGTCAATCTCGCCGAGGCTAGCACGAGTGGCACCAAGAGAAAGCATTCTGAAACTGCCGGGAATGCTAAGAAAGGGAAGAAGAAGACCTCTAAGAAGTTCAAGGGGTCTTGCTATAATTGTGGCAAATCGGGCCACTTGTCAAGGAATTGTCGTCTCCCGAAGAAAGAGGCGAACAATGTTGACCACATGGACCTAGACTTTGCAGCGGTTGTCTTTGAAGCCAACGTTGCAAATTTGGAAGAGAACCCTAAAGCGTGGTGGATAGATACCGGTGCTACCCGCCATATTTGTGGTAACAAGGAAAGTTTCTCCTCACTATACTCCCATCTCCTAAGAAAGCTTTACATGGGAAATTCTGCGACCTCCGATGTTCAAGGCATTGGAAACGTGATTTTGAAGATGACTTCCGGAAAAGAAGTAACCTTGTTGGATGTGCTTTGCATGTTCCAGGACATCCGTAAAAATTTGGTGTCCGGCGCTTTGCTTAGTAAGGCCGATTTTAGACTAGTATTCGAATCCGACAAATTTGTACTAACCAAGAATGGTTTTGTTTCTTGGAAAGGGTTACCTCGAGGAGGGCCTTTTAAAATGAATGTAATGACCGTGATCCGCCAAGGTGCGATGAATAAAGTTGTGTTCCTTATGTTTACTTGTCGGAAAGTTCTAATTTATGGCATGATAGATTAGGACATGTAAACCTCGACACCATTAAGAAATTAGCGAGACAAGATTTAATCCAAATGACTAAATCCGACTCGACTAATATGTACGAAGTTTGTGTTGAGGCTAAAATGACAAAGTCGCCATTTAATGCCATACGAAAGAGACACAACTCCTCTCGAGTTAATTCACACCGACATATGTGATTTAAAACTAGTCTGAGCTCGAGGAGGTAAAAAGTACTTCATTACATTTATAGATGATTGCACTAAGTATTGCTAATATGTCTATCTCTTAAGAAGTAAGGATGAAGCCTTAGGGGCTTTTGAGACTTATAAGAAAGAAGTTGAGAATCAACTTAACTTGAAAATTAAGAAAATTAGAAGCGATAGAGGTGGAGAATATGAAGCACCGTTTGAAGGATTATGTTGGGAATCCGGCATAATTCATCAAACAACGGCTCCATATACCCCTCAATCTAATGGAGTTGTTGAACGCAAAACCGTACTCTCAAAGAGATGATGAACGCGCTTTTGATCGGTTCGGGCTGCAGAAACTGACTTGTGGGGGAAGCAATACTCACTTCTAATTATGTTCTTAATAAAATACCCAAGAAAGGTATTGATAAAACGCCCTATGAATTATGGCATAATCGTAGGCCATGTTTTAAATACCTTAAAGTGTGGGGGTGTTTGGCCAGGTTGAAGTACCTAAGCCTAAACAAGTCAAGATTGGTCCAAAGACCGTTGGTGTTTTTTATTGGATATGCCACTGATAATAGTAGTGCCTATCGGTTTATAGTGCAAGTCGGACATTCCCGGGATATGCGCGTAGGAACTACTATAGAATCAAGGAATGCGGTATTCTTTGAAAACATTTTTCCGGTTAAGGACGGTGAAAGATGTAAGGTTCTAATAAGAGAACACATGAAATCTCTCTGACCAGGTCCTTCTCAAATAGAAGATGAAGAACCGAGACATAGCAAAAAAGGGCGAAGTGGAAAAGACTTTTGGTCTGATTTTCTATCTTACATGTTAGAAAACGAACCATCATTTGTTAAAGAAGCTTTATCCGGTCCGGATAGTTCGATTCTAGAAAGAGGCCATTAACGGTGAAATAGAATCCATAATGCTCAACAATACTTGGGAATTAGTTGATCTCCTCCAGGGTTGCAAACCATTGGGTTGCAAATGGATCCTTAAAAGGAAGTATAAGGCGGATGGATCCGTCGATAAGTACAAAGCTAGGCTAGTAGCCAAAGGTTTTAGACAGAAAGAGGGATATGATTTCTTTCGATACATACTCCCC